>BGPR01021907.1:0-25933 GCA_013235015.1 Araneus ventricosus
TCATGTGGTGTTGATAGAAATACCCAAAATAGAAATTTTATTCGCAGCTAGAACAGATATTTAATTTTTATGCATATCCGGGGATTTTCTTTCTTATGGCATTCCTCTTGTCTTAATTTCCTTATACAGTAGACTCTGCTTAATGTTATTGAGGTTAATGTTATCTTTCACTTTATATTATCAAAAACCTCTGGTCCCGAACCAATGTATTCAAATATACACAGAATTATTCGTTTAGTGGGATCACTACAGAGTTTAATATTATCAGTTTTGAAGTAGAGAATTCACCGATCCCTCATTTTCAGCTATCGTTAGCGATTGACGTTCGTAGAATTTCTCAATCGACTAGTAAGGAAATATCTGGGGGGGCACTTTCCCCGACACATCCGAAGAATTTCGTACTTTATTTTTCATGACCTCTCTTTGAAGGTCGTCCATTTAGAGGGCAGGGACGTGATCGTCGGTAATTGTCATTGAACCTCCTGGTGGTATGCAGAAGAAAGAGTATGAAAAATGTATGTCCATTGATGAGGACATTCCAATAGTTGCCACACTAACAGAATTGGAAATTTGCCGAGCTGTTTGTGAGCGAGACCAAGCAATCAAAGTTGATGATTCCGACAGGAACGAATGTGTCGTAGAAAACCCTCCAACGAACGCCTAAATGAGGCAAGTCCTTAATGTTTGAAACGCAGCGTGCAGCATCGTTCAACAAATTTCAGAAAACAATACGAGTACGAACAATATAAATGAAATGTTATGGAATAATTGTCGTCAGGCAACAATTAATGAAATTTTTTATTTTTATTTTTGAAATAAATTAGATAGCACTGAGGTAAGTGTTTTTCTTTTCCTTTCTGTTTCTTTTCCCTTGATGTGATAAAAAATATAGTGGATTTTACCCAATTCGGCTATTGTTATCAATCGGTTAACCCATCAACCGGCTGGAACGTAAAAAGTCGCTCTCTGATGACTACTCTAAAACCGGCTCCGTCGCAGAAAGTCGTTCTCCGATTGTTTCTCTTAAACCGGCTCCGGCGTAGAAAGTTGCTGTCTGTTTATTACCCGAAAACCGGCTCCGAAACATTTGCGTTCACCATTTAGCTACAGAGAGGCCGTTTTCAAAGCATTCAGTGAAATATTTTTGCCGTTCAAAGGGTTAATATTATCAAAATTCTTAACTGCCGAAGTAAACACAATAAGCTGAATCTACTGTGGTATTATTTCAGTTTCTTCCCATTTTACGTTCCTGTTTGGACTGTGGCGTAGCGAGGGTCAGTGGCGCCCGTGCAATAATATGATCCACACCGTCGTCATCAGTGACTTTGCTTATGTAAACGGCGCCCGGGGCATGGTATTTTTTCGCTCCTTCATCGTATTTTGCTCCCGTAGGAAGAAGGATAGTTGTGAGGTCAGTCATGTCTCCCTACGGGAGCACGATGTGCACTTCCTTCCACATATACCCATTCAAATCAGAGGGAACCCATTGGGTTCCGAACTGGGGGGTATACAGTGGCGTTAATGTTAATGTAATAAATAAAAAAATATAATGTATAAGCTTTTATTCAAAATAATGAGTGTGGATATAATTCTACTTTTACTAAAATATAATCCTTCAATATCAATGCGAAAAAATGAACGCAAAAGTAGAAAATAATGTTTCTGATTACAGTAAAATGCATGGTTCGAATAAAAGCGTAGGCGCCTTTACCTCCTAGGAATATTCCATTTGTTTAAGGAAATATACGCAAAATATAAGGTGCTATATAAGGCACCCACGCTTTTATTCGAACCATGCATTTTATTCTAATCAGAAAAATTATTTTCTACTTTTGCGTTCATTTTTTCGTATTGATGTTGAAGGATTATATTTTAGTAA
Organism: Araneus ventricosus; assembly: GCA_013235015.1. Taxonomy (NCBI): domain Eukaryota; kingdom Metazoa; phylum Arthropoda; class Arachnida; order Araneae; family Araneidae; genus Araneus; species Araneus ventricosus. Next base: position 1,880 of record BGPR01021907.1, read on the forward strand.
AAGTAAGATTATAAACACTCATTATTTTGAATAAAAGCTTATACCTTATAATTTTTTTATTTATTTTATTTTCTACTTTTAGTGACGGCGGACACGAATACACACGACATGTTAGGCACAGTAATATATATATTTATCTTACGCAGGGCGATTGCGATTACATTATCTCGAATTTGAAAAAAGTGCGACACAGACCGAGAGACGAAACAAGACTCTCTACCCCGATCTGACCTTTGACCCTCAAGCCGCTCCCAAATGGGGATGACTCACAGGCCGCGTCCTCTTCTATTGTGTGTCGTCTATTGGTGTAATTACAACCCTACGTACAGCGAGGTTACCACCTTCCAAACTTTATCGCCCAAATATAGGGGTAAAATTTTAATATCATTTTGTTAGGTTTAAAATAGGTATAGATTGCAAATTTTTTTGCATAATATTGTATTGTCTCCGGAAACCCACCACTGTGCTAAATTTCAAAGCTGTATCTCGATTGGAAGAGGGTAAGAAATCGATCTCAAAATTTGTGGACGAAACACTCAAGTCGAATAAAAGCTTATAATTATAGAAAAGGACATAAGCTCATTGACGTTTTGTCACCATGGTCAGTTGAGTAACGAAAATAAGTGACACCCGGAAAATAATAGGACATCCTTTTATCCCAATCGTCATCAGTGACCTAACAAGTGTAAGGCGCCAGGGGTATGGTATTATTTTCACGTCCTCTCGTCATATTTTACATTAAAAATGACATACACGCAGCAGGTTTTGAGTCCATGTCGCCCCTTCAAACTGGCTCCCGGGGCATCTATACTGTTACAAAAGTCTTTCTGTGGGTGTATGGTGTAAACAGTCCAACACGCAAGATAATGCAGAATGAAGGTTTATTCACAAATGTGCAGGGAAAACACGTAGCACAGGTAACAGGAAACAATAGACATTACACAGATTACCAATGTAAACAGACAACAATTCACAGGTAATAACAGTTCAGCACTTTGATATTTAGCTACACAAACAGTCAGCAAATAACTAGTAACGACAATAACTGCACTTTCAATAGCGCTCAGCTCACCAGCTTCCTAGCACTGCGGAGGAAGCACTAAAGTCGTTCCCAATGGATCAACACTACTCCCTCTGATACAGGCGCGTCCTTATATACTCTCTCCGACAGATCGTGACGTCACAAGGAGTTGTCTCGTATATTCAAGCGTATTCCCTTTCCTAATAGAAATATCGAAAAAAGGGTTGCATTTTCTGGAATCATCTATTTGTCGCCAAGTTCGTCGCCAACGTCAGGGATCCCGGAACAGCCACTGCCCGTCACTCCATATTTACCCCTGTAAAACTCTCTTCCCAGCCACGAGACTCACCTTTCCCCCTGCTGCTAGGCCACTGTGTTTTAACCTTCGCAATTTTTATAAAATAATTATTATCAATTTTTCAGTGCTCTTAAAAAGCGTGTTTTAAAAAACTCATATCATTATTTTTTTATTTTCTATTTTTTAGTCTTTATGTATTTCATAATTCGTTTATTTTAATTATTACGGAATGCTATAATGAATTTTTCTCAAATTCACTACCAGGTGGCGTTTTTTATAGAAAATTAAAATTAAATAAATCTATTAACTGTTAATTAAATTCTGTAAATGTCGAAATATTTTAACATCATCGATAACACACAGCTGTCAACAGAATTTCAGAACTCTAACACATCAGGGAGGGAGTGTAAATAATTGATTACAAAATATGAAAAATCGCAACAAGTATGAAAGATGTCAATTGTTTTTAAAAAAAGCGTGTAATAAGTTTAATTAAAAGAGTTTTAAAAACTCACTTTTATTAGTGAGCTAAAAAGTATAATTTTTTTATTTTAATTATTGTTTACTTTTTAATCTTTAATTTATAATTCATAGTTATAAATATTATAGAATTTTATATATATTATTATACTCAAATCCACAAATACAAATCAAATATCCAAAATTTTATTAACTCATAATTAAGTTCAGAAAATATTAAAATACTGTTCTGCAACGGATTCCGAGACTACCACTTTTGGACGACTTTACACCGGAAAGGGGTGTGAGGCAATGAGTCCATATGAGCGCATTTCCGGAGTTCTTCGTTAGATCACGCTCAGTAAAATGTGAACATCACCCTTCCATTCTTCACTTTTCCCCATTTTGATGAAAATAACTCCGTCCGGCGCATGCGCAAAAGCGCGGAGGGTTTCCGAATCCGTTGCTATACAATAGTGCACTGTCATCGATAACACATAAGTGTACAAAACTTCGAAACTGTTGGATATCAAGAAATGAGGGTAAAATAGGTTACAAAATTTCATCTAAACAAACATAAAACAAGTCAAGTTAAAAAAAAGTGTAAAATAAAAATGCAAAAATAATCGGTGACAAAATAATGTTGTCTACAGGACTACTTTATTTTTTTATTTCGAAGTAAGTAGCTCGGATGATAAAAATATATCATTTCCTGAAAACGCCATTATCATCCACAGAGATAGGGAAAATATCTGGACAAATAAAATGAAAAAAATAATAATAATTCGTCTGCATATCACCTTGGTTTTCCACGAACAGATTCCTTTTAGTGATCGAAAACGGTCTAAATTACCTTTCCTTTCAGCCGGAATGTGTTCATCTCTTTTATCAGGCGTTTATTGGACATCTCAATATCACATTCCATCCAGTGGGTAATTCCGAATTGATCACATAATCACTGCATATAACTTCACCTAAATGATGGATAGCTCAGGGGAATGTTTTTTTCAGAGTGCTAGCCTGGCTTCCCATATAGATGTGCTGATGATGGCTCGGAATATTGATGGATCAGCCATTTTTGATAAAGATTCTATTCGTTGCATGAAGCAGGTATGGATTGCAATGATGTTAAAGTGAAATTTGGAGCAGTGAAAGAAAATCAGCTAGGAGGTTCCACTAAAGAACTGGAAATTTGGGGAAACGGGGTATAGGAATGTGTATGAGGAAGAATGTAAAATAATATTTTGGATTTCCCAGTTAGTAATTTAGATTTCAAAACTGGGATAAGTTCAAATACAGCATGGACAGGTTAAAAAAAATACAAATGTAATGGTTTATAATTAGAGCGCAGGGAATTTTCCTACTACAGTCTTCCCGTATCTATGGATGACATTAGAGGCTCACAATTAACACATGACTTTCAATTCATTAGAATTTAAGAATATTTACTTCAATAAAAGGTTATTTTTGATCTCAATACAGTTCGATGTGTGCACCTTTTATAGCAGGACAAAAGTCTCAACAGTAATAGATTTCTCGTCGAGTGTTTCGTAGCATAAAGACTTATTAAACGAATTGCTTGAATGATACGCGTCTTTAACTCGTCTACAGTTTCAATTTTTTGTTGTTGCACAAAGGATTTAATGAATAACCCGCACGATTAACAGCCTCTTCTGTCAAAACAGCTTTAGGATGTTTGCTGCTGTAATATTCGTAACGAATAAAAATGTATATTTGTAGAATTATTAAAATATTTGAAGAAAAGAAATTAATTAGATAAAAAAATCGTTTCGTCATAAAAGAAATTAATTTTAAAATATCGTTTGGCTGAAAAAGAAATTAATTTTAAAATATCGTTTGGCTGAAAAAGAAATTAATTAAAAATATCTTTTGGCTTAATTCTTTTCTAAAGATTATAAAAATAGTATGGCAACGATATATTTGTCTTTTGCTAACGTTGCCTAGCAACGGAAAAGAATAATGAGGTTTTGAACATGGAATTCGATGCAAGTCAATGAGGTAACGTTTGTAATGTAAGTGTATGTGTTTGTTTCACATGTTTGTGCTGTGGGAGAGGTCCAATAAATATATTATTTTTGATAAAGAAGGCTAACCGATTCTTCATATTATACTGAAATACATCACACCGCTTTGCGATACCAAAGTTTTGTTTTCGTGGATGCGTAAAGAATTTTAGAAACATTTACATATGAAAACATTCACGCATAAAATTCATTGGTAAATCAGTTTTCTATCCCAATTTTAACGCTTACATGCATCTATTCGTCCTTACTTTAGAAACCATTAATCGTTTTAATTTATTCTTATGCTGAATCTAACAACCCGGGACGGTGAGTACACGGATATGACAGGCCGCCGGATAGCACATTCCCATTCCATACCCGATTTCGAGTATGGAAGAAAATCGAGCAATTTCATTGGTTAACTCCTTTGAGACATCTTCTTGCTTAGCATATGGAACCCGTACTGCTCAATAGTAAACATCATCTGTCAGTTGATTCGTTTTATTAACTAAATCACAAAAACTGAATTAGTTCGATTCAGTGGCGGATTTCCGCACAGGTGGTAGAGGCTAGGGGGCCTCAAAATCTTTGCGAGAAACATCACAGCGCTAAGCCGACGACGAATTTACGACATTGTAAACTTGTTTATAGTGTAGAGTGTACACAAATGAAATGACACATTTAAAAAATTAATAAAAAAACTAAAAATGTTGGAACTACGATTTTTTTTTAAATGAGAGCGGATCTCAAATTTTTTTTCAGATAAGTAACATGACATTTCGATGGTCTAGGGGGTCGTAAATTGCTGGAAACCAAAATTTTGTTTAGAGCCTTTTTATAAGAGTAAAATAAACCATTACCTACCCACTTTTTTCATGTTTTATTTATTTAGCACTTAAACGTCCTGTATAAGTACATGGAAATTATGGCAACCCTACATCTAACGTTATGAAAAATGACATAGCATATACAGGGTGTCCCAAAAAGGTGGACCAAGCGTTTTTTTCCTTAAGGGGACATACGACTGTTAAACCTCGAAAATTTTCGATTTTATGAAAAAAAATATGTATTATTCCCCTGTCTTTTCTGAACAATTTAAAACAATCCGCGTTCAAAAATTCCCATAATTCTGAAAATTATGAAGGAAAATGTATCAGCTCTTCAACGTAAACTTTGAATATGACCATATCTTTAAAGCACTATATCTCAAAATGTGTTTGTAGATAGTGCGTGCACAATATCTCAATTACTATTGAATAATTTCACATAAAATTTTTACTGAATATGTATTTCGCTATGTTCTATAAATTGAACTGCATTTTTGTACATATTTCTACAAAGAAGTTTCTTTGAGGGGGTTAAAAATTTTGAAATTTTAACTATTTTTAATATTTTTAATTTAAATTGGTATATAAAATAGAAATTAAATGTAAATGTTAATAAATTGAGGTTCAGTTCCTTAAACAGAGTGTTTGGACTACTTAGATACCCAAAATATTGTGTTTAGATAAATATTTTATCCGTAATCATGCTCACAAGGTGACTATCTCATTTTTTCTCCAACAATTATACCTATATTTATTACTCTCTCAAATAAATACATACCATTATAAAGGTTTGAAAATGGGGAAAATGGGTGTACTATAAGAGAAAGAACAGATATTTTTCTAGAAAAAAAGCGAGCTTGTGAATTGCATTGTTTCAGAGATATATTGTATCGAATTCGACATTTTCCCACTATTTTTTCGAGGCTTCAGAGTCGTATGTCCCCTTAAACAGTGGCGGATTTCCTCACAGGCGTTAGAGGCGGCCGCCTCGTGTCTCGAGACGCTAGGGGGCCTCAAAATCTATGCTAGAAACATCGCAGTGCTAAGCCGACGGCGAATTTACGACGTTGCAGTCTTGTTTCTAGTATAATTCTCGCATCACTGAAAAGTTTCTCCCTCTTTGCTTTCAAAAAACCAGCGGGAGTGTTCTCCCCTAAACTTTCTCGTATACTTCCCCAAAAAAGGTACCGTTTCTCCTTCCCCCGCGTGGCTAAAAAAATTCGAACCTACTGTTATCCAGAATCCAATGACTATCAGAAGGTTTTTCATTATACAGATTGAAAAATATCTAGGTGAAGAATCAAATTCAAAGCGATGCGTACCGATTAAAACGCATCTATCGCACACTGCTAGGTTTCACTCTTGCCGTCTCAAGGACAAACTGACGTAATTCGCTCCTTTCACGTGCACAGAAGATTGCTTCCAGTACGCATGCGCGTGGAGATAACGGAGTGGTTTCAATAGTAAATTATACAGACCGACATACAGTCAACCCTTTGACGGATTTGGCCCAAAATTTTATACGGATCTACATTCATGACGATAAAACTGTGTACCAAATTTTATCCATCTAGCTATTCAAGTTTTTGAGTTATAGCGTTCGCATGACTTCGGACATACAGACAGAGAGACTTCCCGTTGACGGATTTTGTCCAAAATTTGATAGAAACCTACAAATTATGTTTAAAGACAACATACCAAATTTCATCCCCGTAGCTCTAATAGTTTCCGAGTTATCGTGTTCACACACAGACAGACATAATTCCAAAATTGTGTTTTTCGGACTCAGGGAGGTCTAAAACGTGGAGATTCGTCAAAATCTCGAGTTCGAATTTTTTGATGATTACAATACTTTCTCTTTGTATACTTCGTATAAGAGAAAGTATTTAATGAGTGAACGAAAACAGCCGAACGAAACATTGGTGGAAATAAGTCACTTAATAAATACATTACTTAGTTGTAGTTCGTCCATAACTATTCGAAGATTCAAATTTTTTTTTAAAGTATCATTTGCGGAAAAACCCTCATCGTTTAGCTTCTCTTAGAGTGCAAATTAAATTCACACCACTGCAATGCAGATATCTTTCTGAATTTTAACGGTATTCAACTGCAATTTTCATATACGTTGCCCTATATATCTGGCTTTGAAGTTTTGAAAGAAAATTTACTCTATGTCTCGCACATGTGCAGTAAAAAACTATTTACTGTAAATACTAATATTCATAGTATTAACTTCAAATTTTATTGGAACACTTCTGTAACACATTGTCAAGTATTCTGTAAATTTTGTATTATTTGATGGAAAACTCTGTATGTTATAAGCAAAAAAACACGCGGGAAAATTTAGAATTTTTAAGAAAACCTTTATATATTCCAGAATATACTTGTTACTTTTACGAAAATGCATCTAAGCAATGTACTTATTAAACGAAACCATCGATGAAATTTGTAAATCATTATTAGCTCTCTGTGGAATGGGGTAGCCCAGATTTTTTTTCCTTCATTAATTTCTTCTCAGTCCTCTAAATGCCATCGTGACCTAAATAAAAAATATTAGTTTGTGGATAAACCCTAATCATTTTGTTTCTCTTAGAAAGAAGCAGAAATTCTGTTCACTGCAGTGCCGATATCTTTCTAGATCTTAATGATATTCGACTGGAATTTTTATATAAGTTGTCCTACATATCTGGCTTTGAAGCTGTGAAAGAAAAATTGCCTTATATCTCGTACATGCGCAGTAAAAATTTATTTACTATAAATAACCATATTTTCTCTAATATTAAAAGTATTTATACCAAATTTTTACACAATGCTTCTCTAACATATTGTCACTTTTTCTGTAAGTTTCGTTTAATTTGGTGGAAAACTCTGCATGTTATAAGCGAAAAACAAGCGGGAAAATTTTGATTTTTTTAAGAAAACCTTTATAACTTCCAGAATATTTGTACTGTGTTTACGAAAATGCAGGTAAATATTATGCACACCAAACATAATCATTGATGAAAATTACATCGTATTATCAGCTTTCTGTGAAACAGGACGGGTCAAACTCCATTTTTTCGCCTTCATCCCTTTTTGGTGCCTCCCCTAATTGCCCTCGTGATCGAATCTTCACTGTAAAATGTGAGTTAGAGTCCATTCTTGAAATGGTATAGAAGTTAAGGACAGTCGATTTAGCCTTTATGGAGAAATTATAAAAAATGTGAAAATCCGAAAGTGTCCGGATACTTTTGATCAGATAGTGTATATTCTTTGTAAAAATGGGGTAAAATAAATGTTAGAAATCAGATAAATAACAATACAAGAATTAGCTTCAAACTGAATGACAAAGATAAACGTAAACCCAGAATTAAAAGCATAAGTAAGTTATCTAAAGTTACACATTTATATCATCAATAGAGTTTTTTTAGGAGGGGGCCTCAAAATAATTTTGCTCCTCGGGTCTCATATCATCAAAATCTGCCACTGCCCTTAAATATTGATTTTTAGACACATAATTCATATTACAAAGTTTCATCAAATAAGGTAAGAATTTGTATGAAAATACTTTGATTACAAAAATTAAATTTTTATACGGCCTCCAAAGAGCAAAACTGACCATTAATAAAATGTTTGTCTTACATTCATCTATTCATATACAAAGTTACACGCTTCTATCTGTAAAACTTACAGATATATAAGAAGACAAAGTTGTTGACTTAGACCACTTTCCCATACCTCTCACTGCTGTTTGAACCAATCTTTCGACGTACATTTTAGGGATAATATGCATATTTTTAAAAAAATTATTTAAAGGGCGGAATCAGGAAATAACAATGTATTTGTTAACTCTTGCTAAAATCTAAAAACTAGTCTAATAATACATTAACTGAAATATATACAAAAATAGTTCATCTTGTGAATCTTCAAAAAAAAAAAAAAATTCACGGTGACTTATCAGCAGAGAGGCTCATCTTCCCAAAAACAAGCAGTGCTATAAAAATATTACTAGAATACAATTGAAATACAAGTTTTCAAAAATAGCTTTACTTTCACATAGTTCAAACTTGTAGTTGTGATTATCTGAATTGAATTCTTTTCGGTGAGTTCCGTTTCCGGGTGAGATCCCATGCAGCCCTCAAAGTTTTATAATTTCATATCACACGGCAGAGAGAGACACTATAATATCCATTAACTAAAAAAAATTTTAAGCTAAAATCCAGTGTTCAAATTAAATATAAAGCGAGCATTTAGGCAAGCATCGAAACCCCCTTCCTTCTGCAGCAGCAGTATTTCAAAACCCCATTGAGACTCGTTATCATCCAAACCGGATAAATCAACCGTAATTATCAATCCTAAAATTTTTTAAAATATTTTTAAAGTTCAATGGCAGATGAAGAAGTGCGGAATGCAAACAAACATCAGCAATAAAATCACAGCAAAAGAAAAGCAGCCGGCAAACCGTCTAAAATAAAATCCTAAGCGGAAATCTCCCCTACAGAATACAAAACGGTACTTTTTCGTTAGCCGGGCGCAAATGTCGCCAATTGTGAACCAAACTCGAGCCAAGTCGCCAAGCGAAGCGTACTACCCACAAAACCTCTTACCAAGGTTCAGAAAAGAAACAACACCAATACATAAAAGACTAAAAGAATTTTCATTAAAATCTTCCTGCCAAAACCAACATTTGCAAGACGAACACCAATCCACAAAAACCTTCCAAACGACAAAACGACCAATACAAACTATAAAGTTAAAATCCTCTCTCTCCGAAGTAAAAACCAACATCAGAAACCGAACAAAAACAACAAACTGAAGAACAATCAGACATGGGTTAGCCGGTCGCAAATGCCATTACTGATTTTATAAGCCTGTATAAGTTTGGATTGGGCCTGGCCATTATATCTTAAATTTTTAAACCAGCTTTTCCTGTGTTCATCAGACGGTTCTTTTAAGTGAAATTCAGCAGTAAGAGGACACCTGAACACATAGTGGACGGCATACCCGACCAGGCCACAGCCACAAAGTGGTGATCTCAGTTTTTTGAACCTGTGTAGATAACAGGGAAATGGTCCATGATTAGTTAAAAAGTAAATTAAAAATTTATTGGTGATTAAAAATTTTTTGTCGACACCGGCGACAAAACTTCTGATTCTATGTCCTGATTAAGATTGAAAACCATCCCGGAACTCTCCCCATTCTTTAACTAAATTTTTTGAAATTCTGAATTTCAAACTCGAATAGGGAAGTGCATTTCCACCCCCTGAATGGCAGCTACAGCAAGCTCAATAACTTGATTACCAGCGTGCGCCTTCACCCAGGCTAGCCCAATCTGACCCCCTGCCAAGTTAAAATTTTCTTTTGCCCTGATGACCACCTCAGACCTGGATCTGGAGCTCCGGAGGGCCTCTATGGACGACTGGCTATCCGTAAAAAAAAAAAAAAATTGACTTTATATTCCAAAGCCCAGCGAACGGCGAAATCTGTTGCCGCCAGCTCTGCCTGGAAAACCGTATTATTGACACCCAGTTTAAAGCTGACATACTGCTTGACGAATATTTGCATTTCGCTGTTTTTGTGTGTTGAATAAATTTGCATTTCTACAATAAACATCTCCATATAAATTTGTGAGCATCCCCTTGGAATTTAAAAATTAAGATAACTCTATAAGTTTTGCAGACAGAATTGTGAAACTTTGTGTATGCAATAGATGAGTGTAAGAGACACATTTCACTCATTGACACTTTTGCTCTATGGGGAGCATAAAAAAATTTAATTTTCTTAACTTTTTATTTTCAACTTCCACAAAAGGCAAAGTGTTTTCAAACAAATTCTTACCTTATTTGATGAAACTTTGTAATTGGAAGTAGATGTTTAGAATCCAGATTCAGAATCAGCGCCACGAAATTATCCTAAAATCAATGCAATATCATTGGCAAAAAATCAGTGATAACATTTAGAAACAGAATACGCGCGGGGGGAGGGGAGTTGCATCATTACTTCTCTAAGCTTTCCTTCTGAATAAAAGAATACGAATGAGAACACACCTACTGACCAAGCAGTTGATGCATCTGGCTCATAATTCTAATGGTCATCGTCCGGATGCGAAAGATCCAGGTGATGAGGCTATCAAAACTGATATATTTCATTTCGGAGAAGTCGGATTTGAAATTATGAAAAAGGAGAAGCTATACCTATTTCAGTACAAAACAACAGAGGAAGAAGACAGACAAAAGGATAAAAAGAAAATTATTATATCAATCACCAGTCTCATCTAGAGATGCATACAAACATCTAGCTTACACATAGCACACGGACAATAAAAGAAATACATACATATATACACGATCTAGCTAGTAGATACAAATACAGCAAAATAAAAGCCTTGAATTTGAATCCGATTATAAAGAAGCGAGACACAGTATTCAGCAAGATTGCATCAAAAACCCCTCCCTTTCCTTTTGAGGGAGGAAAAAATTATTTTAATTATTTGTCAATATATAATGACCATGTAACGCGTATTTAAAAACAGAAAACGTGTGGTAGGAATGTTCTATCACTAATGCCCTAGTTATTCAACGCCCCTACTGACCAAGCAGCTGTCGCATCTGGCTTATAATTTTAATGGACAACGTCCGGATGCGAGAGATACCGGTACTCCGAAGCCCGTGTGGCTATCAAAATGCCTCCCTTTTCTTTTGCGGGAGGAAAAATTACTTTAATTATAATTTGTCAATATATAATGACCATGTAACGCGTATTTAAAAACAGAAAACTTGTGGTAAGAATGTTGTATCACTACTGCTCTAGTCATTTCAGGTGAATAAAAGACAACGATACACAACGCCCCTACTGACCAAGCAGCTGTCGCATCTGGCTCATAATTTTAATGGACAACGTCCGGATGCGAGAGATACCGGTACTCCGAAGCCCGTGTGGCTATGAAAATTCTTCCCTTTTCTTTTGCGGGATGAAAAAGTTTTTTTTAATTCTTTGTCAATAAATAATGATCATGTAACGCGCATTTTAATACAGCAGAATTCAGGTATCGATAACTGACATTGAATAGCAAAAAAATGTTTCTTTGGCAGATTTCTTACTAGTCTTAAAGTGCCTATGCAGCATTCTTCTTTGTTAATTATTCCAGTCCAGTGTTGACGAAATAAGGGGCTCTGTACAGAGCAGTTAGTTCATCTCCAAATAAAAGAGAGTTATTTTTCGAGCCATAAATCTGTATAAACTAATAAAACAACATTACCCCAAATTTGGTTGGAACAAAATTCAGTCTGCTGTAGACACATTATTGTTCTACAGTGGGAAATGATTCCGACACATTTTGAGTGGGATTTGATGTCCTTGGGCAGTCTGAACATTTCTTCAGAGTAATGGTGGTTCTACTTTGCTCGAGGTAAAGGAAAGAAGAGTCCATGAATTAATTTGACACAATCGAAGTAAAGAACGAATGAAGTGAAGTACAGATTGGACCACAGCTTGAAGAATGGTATAACCAATGATCATTTTCTAGGTAGCGTCCTGCCTCTGTTTGGACTTGTCATACTGGCCCCTTTACTCACACATTGGATCTCAGCAGTCCATATCCCAGGATGAAGAGATCTTGAAAAGAAAAGAAAAAAGCGTTTCAAATTTTCAAGAATATCCAACTAAATAAATTGGTAATAGAAAGTACCGAAGGCGATCTATTATTGTAAATATGTTCAAAGAAGTAGCAACTACTTTTACACCATAAAGTTGTTCTTATTCGTTTCAAACCGTTGACAGGCAATTCCACATTTCAGAGTGACTCAAATCTTGTTCCAAAATAAAATCCTAATGCAGAACGCTTAGTTACTTTTTACTGAAAATGGCGCACAGTTTTTGCAGACTTTTTATTTAAGTTGACTTGTTTCATGTTTGTAAAAATATAATTTCGTAATCGATTTTTGTACTCCCTTCCTTGTGTCCTAAAATTTTGAAATTTATACACTTGTGTATTCTTGACGACAATACACTGTTTTAATATCTGCAGAATATTTATCTTATTTTTTAGTTAATAATTAACTAGTGAATTTTGTATTAAATATTAATGGCGAATTGAGTTTGAATTTAAGAAAAAATGTGCTTTCAAGATTCCCTAGCAATTATAATGAATAATTAGTTAAAAAAAATAGTAGAAAATAATTATAATAAACTGTTCTACTTTTTAGTACACTAGTAAAAGTATAAATAAATACAAATTATATCATATGTTTACTTATAATTATAATTTAAAATTAAACCACAAATAAATGTTCAGTAAAAACGTTGGCGAACGATAGCGGTTTATGAAAAACTCAACCACTGCTGAATGGCGCTGTCGTTTCGCTCGTTTGTATTGAACCCTCTTCCTCTGCGAAACAACAAGTTAGTGTAAGTCAGTTTATGTACTGACAGTATGTATGTCTGTGTGGATGCCTAGGTGGCACATATTATAATCATGGTTTTATAGAAATATGTGTTTTTAATAAATGGATTCGACTTCTTTTCCGTGCCTACAAAAAATTTTCCTGACTGCAGTTTGAACGTTCGATATTAATAGGGCGCCTTCTCAATATATATATATATATATATATATATATACCTTTCTCGTGCAACACCAACTTTTGGCATGGAAACGTCTTTCCGCTCGTTACAGTGATAGTCGGTCGAACTTTCTTGTGTGACAAAATACCGTCAGATTTGAATCGCTAATAACTACGAGACTAATAATGCGAAAACAATGGTTGACCCGACAACGGATAGATCATATCTGTTGGAGTTTGTCGCATAGTATTTGATTTGCCTGTGACGTCATCGTACCAGTGTAGACGCATGCGCGTGATTGTTATGAATTAGCTTTATGTAAGGTTAGAAATAAGTGTAGCGTGGAAACGCGTTTAGCTAGGAGGTTGATTCTGGTGTCCTTTTAAAGAGCTGAGGAGTATTACTAGAACCCAAAGTGAGACAATAAATTATTTATCAGAATATAAGTAAAAATCGGTATTAAATTGAAAATTTCAAACTCTGCATGTTTTTTTATTATAACGTGCAGTGTTTTCTTTCGAATTGTACGAAACTTACAAAATACTTGACAATACATACGTAAAAGAAACATTGTATTAAAATTTAAATACAAAAATTTGAATATTACTGGAAATATGAGCATTTGTAGTAAATAATGTTTTACGGCGCATACACGAAAAGTAGTTCTATATACTGTCAATAGATGGGGCCATCAAAAGCTACTCTAAATAAAACATAAGAAAGGCACAGTTCGGGACCGCGGGGTAGATTTTTCGTGAAAACATCGGGATATAGCCATAAAACAAATGTTTTGTATTAACATGTAATTTTATTATCAATCTCTTTAATACAATATTTACACAGAGCAGTATAATGGTTACAGAATAGATAAGTCACAAGTTTATCGCATGTAGCAAGGGTCTGTGGTAGATTGTGATTTATCTACTCTGAAACCATTATACTACTCTGTGAAAATATTGTATTAAAGAGATTGATAATTAAATTACATATTAATATGAAACACCTGTTTCATGAATGTATCCCGACTTTTTCACTAAAAATCTACTTCGCGGACCCGAACTGCGCCTATCTTATGTTTGTTTTTTAATTTAACTAAAAGCACTGCCGAAAATTTATTCTCAGCATAAAATCTATTTTCGTACAAAATACTATTTTTAAACCAGTTTTTCTTTTCCTTCGGTTTTCACAGAGCGCATCACTTGTACTACATTCTAGCGAAATTCTGCTTCGTTTGGAGCCATAGATGTTTGATTATACTATCCTTGTATTGTACCCACCCATGCGAGAGACAATTGATGATCATTAGAAAAAGCAAGGGTTCCGAATGCAAACAACAGAGATTATTCTTCTCTCGACTTTTTTCTTTAATTGCACCAGGTGGCGCTTTTTGCGTTTCGTAGGAAAGTGAAGAAACCGAATATGCATTTTGAACACCATCCTTTCGACTGACTAGATCCAAAATTGGATAAAGATCTACAATTTTGAATCCGAAATTGGATAAATATCTACCGTTTTGGTGACTAGATAACATGCAGAATCTCATTTATCTAACTAGTGGCGTTTTTCAGTTATCGCATTTGTAAGCTCACGAATATAAGGACCGACAGACAGTCAACCCGGTGAAAGATTTGGTTCGAAATTTGGATTAAATAAACAATTCTAGCCGTAAACCCATACACCAAATCCATTTGACTCGCTGCATTTTAGAGTAAACTACTTCGCATACACACGAACAGGCAGATAGACCTTTCGTGGACGGATTTCATCCAAAATTTTATAGATGTCTACAATTTTTGCGTAGAGGCCAAATACCATTTTTCTACCTTGTTTAATTTAACCCTTTCCGGGGCAGTGGTTACAAAAGAGGACACCAACTTTAAAATTTTCTTAAAAAATCCCATTCCACTTTGAAACTCGGAAAGATGCACGAAAAGGCAGTTAATAGTACTCCTTTTAGAATGTAGATGGCAGCCCAAAGAAATTTCGCTTTCGAATCGGAAATATTAGAGATTAAAAATGCGAAAATTCCTTGACTCAGAGATAGAAAATTATTTGAGTTCTTGGCGTTTAGAATTTTAACAAATTCACTCGACAGTCTTCCTCCAATATTCTTGAAGTTTTAATTTATGATTTTCTTTGGGATTGAACAATATTTTTTGAGCGTATCAAGGTGCCTGCATCTAAAGGGGTCCTCATATGAGGGGGTGTCTCCAAAGGGGTATGCCCCCCCCTCGGAATGATGCAAGTTTAAATTTTTTTTGTCGATTCTATGTCTTTGCAATAAACTAAACCCATTCATGATGATTTTTTATCACATTTCAAAAAATTTAATTCCTTGAACCGGAAAGGGTTAAGAGTTATTGAGTTCACAGACCAACCAACCAACAGACAGAGAGACATAATTCCAGAAATGACTTTTTTTCCAGATACTGAAGAATAATGGAAATATCCAGGTTAAATTCTTTGATGATTACAATACTTTCAATTTGCATAATTCGTACATGAGAAAACAAAAATTGATAGAAATTAAAGGGAAACTAAAGTGAGAGGGATTCAGTAAAGGGAGGTCCAAAAAATCCGATTGTTTTTCATTAATTTTAAAATTTCTCTTGATCTCTTTATTATAGCAATACGTACTCAACTTCTTGAAAGAAATGAATTTTATTTTATCTTCTGCAACTTGCTGTCACAGATTCCTTTCAAAGTTGTGAAAATATGTGAAATTACTGCAGTTTTTATTTCTTAATCTATGCCATAATCTGCACACATTATTTAGTCGATGAAATGCAACAGTGAATGTATATGCACAGTAAAACGTTATTTAGGTCTAAAAAATATCAAATTTAATTAGTTTATTTGTTTAGGGTAACACTTGAAAAATTAATCTCTGAAATTTATTAGTTCACACCTTAGAATATATTATTAGCTCAGAAAGTAACATACAGACATAATACACAAAGTAACAGAAATTAAAACAACTTTTAGAAAAGATTTTGGGTACCAGGATATTAAAGTAATCAGGGGATAGTAAAGATAGCAAGGGAAGTGGGGCACACGTGGCAGATTACTGATAGAGACTCCAACGCGAATCTTCCATTGTACGTAGAAGGAAATCATATAAAAGCTTTTCCATGAATTAATTGATGAACTTATTAACCATGAACTTATTTAATTTTCAATTTATTGAACTTAATGCAATATCATCACGTATTTTTACTATACCATTCTGATCCATCTAGGTTATTTGTGGTTTATATAATGATTACTGTTTAGGATTAAGTTGATTTAATGCATGGATTTAATTTTAGTATTGATTTATATATTTCGCAGTTTCAATACGAATTGAGTAGTGCATACATAAAACTATTAAAATTTAATTTTCACTTTATCTCAAAAATTACAGCCAATCTGACGAAAAGAATGCGAGATTTGGAATCAACACCACGAATTTATCCTACAATCACTGGAATATCACTGACAAAAAATTCGTGTCGCGCAGTGGTATCGAAGAACTTTTTAACCTCTTCTTTGTTGGATATATTTTTTTTCGAATCTCCGACAAAATGATTATGTTTTCCAATCATGGCAGGAAATCTCACAGCGAAAACATGAAGAAAGTAGAACTATTTGCGCCATCTTTTAGCAATATTTCGAATTACAAAAAACAATCGCGAAATATAACGAGACGTGGAGATAGCAATGAATTCATTTTAAACGATGCAATATTTCTCTTCATCGCATGATATGCGACGCCAACGAAGAAGAAGTTAAAGAATTCATCAATGATAATTCCCAACATTCTTTTATTACTGCTACAAATGCTTCCAAGTCACTGAATGTTACTTCAGTTACTGGCGTTGCTAATCGGAACTCATTCGTGTTCCGGATCCATACTATTAATTCCATACTTACGGGTGAAGATCTCACAATCTGCCAATCTTTGACGATCTTTCAATTCCACAGAAAAACCTAATGATTTTGACCGACAGTTTATCTGCTTTACAAGCATGAAATATGTTTCCGTAAAATCCCCAAAGAATATTGATGGATTGTACGATAAAATCATAAAATCAAGATTGGGGCAAAGTTAAATTTTAAAAAATCATACTCATTTGTATCCCAAGTCACACAAACATCTTTTTTTGGAATGAAAAGGCGAAATTGTTTGTAAAAAAGACCAACGCTTCAACTTCTTACTTAGACTGTATTACAGCGAAAGATATCATCTCACAATATCCAAAAAAGAAAATAATCTCCTATTAAAAACCAATTGAAGCATTCAGAAATTGAAAATATCAAGAATCTCTGGGGGATATGCCATCAATTATTGCTCTGTCGTCATGGTTGAAAGATAGAGAGGACATCGCTATTCCACGCATTCATACCCGTATGTTCATCACTCCAACCCTTTTACCTAAATTTGGTTTATACACTAACCCATTAACACACAACAGATATGCAATTAAGATAACGATATTGAAAACATTCTCCTGAACTGTGACCATCAGAGTGAATCTCTGAGAAAAACTTTATTCTTCTTCAAGTCCTCCACCTTACTAAAAATGCTCTAAAGCATCACTAGGGATCAATAGCATTTACGAGCCTTTCGTCAGGCACTGAAATATCTCAATATTTATTAACTGCAACTGTAGGGGAAGAATACGAGAAAAATATATTTATCAATCTGATATCAAGCAATGTATTCATTTCGAAACAAAATCAATTGGAAACAAAACGCTAGTCCAATGCAGCTTTTTTTAAGCAACTTAAATTTTCAGATAAGAAAACATTACAAATTTGCTTGATAAGAGAAAAAAATCGTTGGAAACCTAATATTTGTAGCTTACAGTTGTTTTCGGATTCCAAAGAATTAAGGAACTTTCAATAACTCTGATAGAAATATTTCATGGTAAATTTAATAAAAGACCATTGCTTGTAGAAGATATTTATAACTTGCCTATATTGAACAGAAGACCACAAACGTCAAAAAGATGCTCCAAGGAAATTGTCTTTTGAATTCATCAGAACCGAGAATAATTTTCTACAGAATTTCTCAAGATGGCGGAGAAAAGACGCTTTCCTAGAATAAATCTTAGCAATAATGATTCTGGACATTGTTTAGAATTATGTTAGAAGCATTGTTTAAAGCCGTATTCTAAAATGATTTGAAACAATAGATTCTCCACTCTTAACAACGCTACGTTTTATCGCAATTAATAATTTAATTTTCTGTAGTGCTTTCAATTGTTAAAGCTTTTCGTACTCTTTTTTGAAACGGGGATTGATATAATAGATTAATTTTAAAAAATTGAAGCCATCTAACAAACAGAAAACTTAGACATGCAAAAATTTGGCAAACTTCTGATTTCTAATTCAGCTAAAATAATGACATTATTTTACGGTCGGAAATATAATTGACTACAGTTAGAAAATTCAGCTACTAAGGCGAACAGCGCCCTCTAAATCATCTGGTTGGCGTTTCCTGTTATGCTTTCCTTTGGAATTTTGCATGCTTTTGTTTATCTTACCTCCCCTAATATGCCCAGTTTCACAAAAACCGCTCAATGTTCTTATCATTTACAGTTGTGCGTGCTTCACAGCCGCGCCGCGTTTTTTTTTTTTTTTTTTTTTGTGCTCATAATGTCGGGAACATTATCCTAAACAATGAAGATTTCTTGACGAGGTCGACATGTCCTCCACCTCAGTATTCGTAAATTTTTGCAAGTTTTCTGTACGCAGTCGGAGTTACAAGTAACAATCTCTAGACACTACACGGCTGGCGAACAGCACCCTCTAAATCATCTGGTTGGCGTTTCCGGCCATGCCTTCCTATAGGATTTTGCATGCCTTTGTGTTTTCTATCTGCCCTAGCAATTTGTCTGTCGAATTTTGAATCACAATGCATTCTTATTTCTCAAATTATATCTTAGCGTACTTAAAACGCGCTGTGTTGTGCGCGTCGTGATAATTTGCGTAAACTCCTATTTATTACCATCTATCCATATACTTCTTTCCTTTTCTACATGGCATCATGGTGCGGGTCCTTCTTCCTTCACTAATTTAAAACCTTTATTTTTGCATTTCTTGACCATTATTTTTTTTCATTTAATCAAAACTCTCTTTACGAGGAACTGTCCTGATAGCAAATATTAAACTATTTTTCTTATGTAAACATAAAAGCAGCGGCTCCTCCATTAGGGCTGCAAAGCTGCAGTCCCAATCTGAAATTTTTTTAAAAGCTTGTATTTTCTAATTGGCTTACTTTTCCACTTTGCAAGTTCAATGATCAACGATGGCAAAAAATAATAAAAAACTTAAAAGAAAAATGTAAAATCAATCAAGAATTAAAAGACAGACAGACCAGAGTGAATAGAGTTTTGCCCCTCCTAAGGACCAAAATTCGCGCACTGAGCAACGCTGAGGCTCAGTCGGAAAAGAAAAGCAATCCTTTCTCCGTTTGAATTTAAAATCACTAAGCTGCGATTTTTACAGCTCTCGTTTGGCGCGATTTCCACTTTTGGCTTTTTTCGTTTTCTCTCATTCCTTAGGTAATTTTTTTAAAAAACTCAAATTCTGGAGGAGTTGTAATTTTTTGCTCCTTTATTGTTTTTTGGGGTGCTGATTACGAATCTGAGGTTTGTCATCAAAAAATTTGTTGGAATTTTAGTTATAGGCAAAAAGCATGGAAAAAATTGTTTTTTCCATGTTCTTTTTTTTTTGCTTATAACTCAAAAGCTGTCAATTTTTAGTATATCATCATTATATACCAAAATAATTAACACAAAATTTACAACTGAGGTAAATACAACTTTTGTAGCACTGCTTGTTTCTAAGCTAACGATCCGCCACTGCATAAAAGCTATATTTAAATTCAATTAACTCTGATGCAATGGTGCAAAGTTTTCATTGAATCAGCGGAACACTGTAAAACTGACTCCGTTGCCCTTGTTTCTATTTCCAAATCCGTATAGACACATATTAGCTCTCTAAGACGGTAAAAATACACGATTTAATTAATATGAAGCTCATAAAAACGGAAGTACTTCGCGTACCTCTAAAATTCCCGACAAGTAAAACAGGAGCACCATCTATGAAAACAACTTCCATGTTTCTCTTGTATTACTATTCATCCTTAAAAAACACCAATTTTCTATTTAGTTTCGAATATCTGAAACTTTAATTGAATTCCAGAAACGGAACGAAGCGTATTTAAAAAACTGTTCGTTAGCTAATTCTATTTTCTGCAAAGAAAACTTATTTGCATTCACTTAAAAGTAGGGGGAAATTAAGTATTTATCACTTTCACTTTTCACGGAGTAATAAATATTTGCAGTAAGAGGATTCAAATCTCAAAAATCAAAAAGTTTTAACCTTCCAAATGTATTCAGACATGTGTAATTAGGAAACTGTTCCAAAATATTTTACCGCAAACAAGAGTTTTGTGAAGAATCATCCAACCACTCAAGAGTAATTATTAGAGTCAATTTGTCAAATGCATTCAGCAAGGAGCTAAGTTTAGAAAGACCCGAAAGCAGTCTAGACATTTTTTGAATTAATTATGAGCCGAGAAATATTGCAGAATTCAGTTCTAGGGAAGAATTTTTCCATACCTTTTTATTACGACGCTTGCGTTCTTAGATATATTAACTACTTGTAACAAACTTTTTGGGTTCATTCAAATTTTGTATAATTTTTTAAAACAGGAGAAAATCTTACTTAAATGCAGACTGTGTTACAGCAAAACTTCTCTAAGCGACCACCTTTACTTATAGATCACCTCTTGTAGCAACTAAGCTATAATTAGATGCCAAAAATGGCGCTGCAAGCGCTGTTGTCTGCTGCGCATATGTGATATGTATGTGCTCAGTGTATATATATTATTGTTATTGTATTTTAACTTCTCTAAGCTAAACTACGAATGTACTTGACAGTTGCTGGTGTAATTTTCCTGTTCGTCCTCGGATGTTAAATAAAATTGTTCGAAACCTCCTGAGGGTAAGATTTCTCTGATGTTATTCTTGATTAAATGTTTAAGCTAATGCAATATTTAGAAGTTGCAACACCCCTCTTAACAGCCACTTTTGTTAGCAAGGACATTTTGGCCCATAGACATAGTAATATTCCAGTCGAATTGTACTTTAACATGAAAAAGTTAACTTACTGAAATGTTAAGTTACTGAGTCGGCCATATAAAACATGGCGCTATATTTTGTACCCGGACTTTGGACCGGATAAGTGGGTGAATATGAGGGAAATTAAGCATCGTTTTTTGCATTTAAATAAACGGCTCTTAATCTGAGATGAAAACTTTCATAGGGAAAGTTATAGGTAAAATGAGCCGTAGAACGTTAAGATAGCTCAATTAGGTCAGAAGTAAATTAAAAAAATAACGAAATTTTTTAAATATTTTAAACTTTAAAAAATTTGAACAAAATATGTGCAATTCTATTGCAATTCGTGTTATATAACATGAAATATCTGGTAAAAATTTCAGATTGGGATCTGCAGTACTTCTTGAAATATTCCACTTTGTCGAAAAAACTGGGTCGATGAAGAATGCATATAAGTACTTCCCTATCAATCCGAATTTGCCGAGAGAAAGAAATTCCTACTCTAAAAGTATTATTCTGCAATTTCAAATGGCATCTATAAGGTCGTTTTTTAAAAAGAAGTGGTGTAAATTAAATGGGAAGTCAACATTTTGTTTCAATTATAATGCCAGAATGCATTCAGTCATAACGAAGAACTCGCCTTCATGAAGCCTTTTAATTAAACGCAATAAACCGATGTTTCGAATTTCCGTCGCCCTCACCTCCTTATCCGATCCAATGTCTGGGTACAAAATATAGTACCATGTTTTGTATGACCAACCCAACAATTTAAAGCAATAAACTTGCTGTTATGTAGTATTTTTACCACATTTTGATACTTTTCATGAAAATTCGACTGGATTATAGTGCTAAGATAACCTCTATTAAAGGTTGCCATGTTGAGGGTCGCCCGTCCAACTTCAATGAAGTGCATTCATTGCTTCTCTCTGACCTTGGACATTTGCTAAGGGAACAGGGAAGAAAGAAAGAACAAAAAAAACCCCATACACTCAAAAACAACAACGGGAATCAGATCGACATTTAACAATGATCAGTTTTACTGAACCGTTTTTGGTCAATCGTCTTACCTTTCTTTGGTCAGTCGTTTCACCATTTCTTATGGCGCAGTATAGTCAATATTCTGGCTCTTGCGCCAAATAAAGCCAAAACAGATCAAAATTAGTTATTCTTTTCCCAATGTGAAGAGAAAAGTGAACTTTGGTTTCTACCGGGGTTGGGTATTAAAGTGCTCATTTGTGCCTTTCTGTCGTTGATTCGGACTCAGACTAAGAAGCTGCAGATATGGGTTGCGACCATCATCAAATGATACTTTCAGCTCTACAGACTTAGTTTCATTGTATAGGTTCAAAATTTGACACAGATCTACAATTTTGGTATAAAGATCACATACTGAAATTCATCTTTCTAGCTCAATACACATCAATCATACACATACGTATCAATACACATCAATAGAAAACCGATATACAATCAACTTTATGGTGGATCAACCCTTTCGAAGTCTGTGGAAAGTATACTTCCCACCAAATTCATCAAATTTTAAATGCAATTTTTAAGATTGGCGTAAGTTCTCGCCAAATATTCAAATATTTCGATGAAACATAAACCTAGATGTTCCAGTTTCTTATCTCAAACTGTAACGAAATATCTTGACTTGATAATTAATTATTAAATATTAAAATTAATTAACAAAGATTAATGTCATCCAATAAGCTAAATACATTTATTTTCTTAAATTATTCTCAAAATCCCGAAGTTATTTTATTATACAACTACTAGAAAAATGGACCTTTAAAGGGTTAAATACAATATCTGATAAAGATCTGCAATTCGGTAGTAAAACTATATGCCAAATTGGTACTTACGTATTAACGCCACCGAGGCTACAGATTGGCGGTAATGCGCCAATAAAGAGCAATCTTGTTCACAAAAACCGCCAAATTGGCGTTAATACGTAAGTACAAAAACCACCAAATTGGCGGCACTTAAAAACCGCCAAATCTGTAGCTGCGGTGGCGTTGGCGGCACTTAAAAACCACCAAATTGGCGTTAATACGTAAGTACAAAAACCGCCAAATTGGCGTTAATACGTAAGTACAAAAACCGCCAAATTTGGCGGCACTTAAAAACCGCCAAATCTGTAGCCTCGGTGGCGTTAATACGTAAGTACCGCCAAATTTCATCTGTGCAGAACACTGCGTTAGAGTCACTTAGAGTTGACATGCACACAAACAAGTAAGACATCCAGTGGACGGATTCCGTCCAAAATTTCATAGTAATTCACAATTTTGCTATGAAAACCTCATATCAACATTTTAAAGTCTAACTCGTCTCGTTTTCGAGTTATCGTATCCACAGACAAATAGACAGATATAATTCCAAAAATGGATTTTTCAGACCCAGTGAGATGAAGCACATGGAAATTCGACGAAATCTCGAGTTGGAATTTTTTACGTTGACAGCACTTTATAAAGTAAAAAGTTCAGAGAAACACGTATTGAAATAGCTGTTGAAATAATTTTGAAATAATTTTTTTAAATTCTTAGCCTCAGAAGATGGGGTGAAAATCAGCATAAGAAAAGTGCTTAAAATTAATATAGAAGTTGAGACTGCAGTACTAATGTCGCAAACCTGTTTCCTATGCGTTTTCCTAGATACATCAAGTTATTTCTGTTTTTAATTATTAAACTCTTTTACTAAGTTCGAAATGTTTCATGTTTGTATGTAAGGTTGGAATTTTGTGATCGATTTTTCACTCACTTCTTAATGCACTAGA
>BGPR01021908.1:0-25932 GCA_013235015.1 Araneus ventricosus
GGGTTAAATGAAATCAAATGTCTTTGGCACCAAGAGGGCAACCGATTTAAGCAGCACAATTTTAGATTTGGTGAAACTGCCTCTATCCTTTAAAGATATGGTTTTTAAAAGTGTTTCTGAAAAGATATGAAGGCTTAATTATGATAGGATCATGTGTTAATTTAGCCAATAATACAAGTAAATAAACCTTTGTATTTTAGTGAAAAATATTTGTAAATAAAAATAAGTAGGTTTTAACCAGTCGGCTGAGCTAACTACTTTTCATAGTGTACCCCTTTAAAAACATCTTAAGAAATGAAGTGATGACGAGTACACTCGTCAGCACAGAGCAAGTGTTAATATTAAAGTATTGAATTAAAAAACAGTTTTTAATTTGTAAAGGTAGTAATTTTATTACTAATTTACATTCATTTACTTAGCATGGATATATATATTTTGCATAAAAAAAAGGTTACAAAATTTCTGAATCCAATTCTGTTTTGGGACAATGATGTTGACTAAACAGGGTTGAGATTTTTCCGCTTTTTTCTTTCTTTCTCGCAAAATTTCCTCCCCCCTCCCCTCGTATTTCCGATTTTTTTTTTCTCCCGCAGAAATTTGCTTTTTCTTCCGAAAATTCCGCTTTTACACAAAAGAAAAAGAAACCTTCGTATCTTCTGTTTTCGAAAGAAAATTCTAGGAAAATATGCCCGACCATGCAGCGTAACTCCACCGGCTAGGAAACTCGCTGATTCATCTTCTACTGACGAATCAACATTATATCAGCAAACTCTACAAGGATGAACATTTCAACATTCAGTGCCATTCAAAGTATTAAGTACCACCTTTTTGCAGAAAACAAAACCTCTGTGGCATATTTTGCAGAAAAAAGAGATTTTTTAAAACTTTTTTATTAACTTTTAATGTGAATGATTTAATAATAATTCAATATTATTTTTCTTATTTATATGTACTGAATTATAAATAATTAAGTTATTAATTATTATAGTATAATATTTCCATCATGCTGCATGTTCTGATGTTTTACTTCTTTCGTGTATAAATTATGGTACAATTTTTTTGCTCTCGTACGATTTCAGTCTTTTTCATTTTTTGCTAATCTCATCCCTGACTAAATCAAGTATACAAAGTCTAATGAGATGTTAGTATAATGAGAGTTAGGCCAGGTCATATTTTTTTATTCCTGGTGAGTCCATTATTAGCATAGGCTAAAACAGAACACGAATCCCGGGTGCTTTCACTTTATAAAGGAAAACAACTGCTTTGCTCACACTGCACAAGTTTTTCTGTAATAAATATTTATGTATTTTATTATTTGTTTTATTGCTTCTTGGTCTCCAAATATTTTAAACATTTTGAAATTTATGAATATTTTTAGTTTTAAAACTTGTTTTCATGCATGACGAGCTTGCGTCAAACTCGGCTAACTAGTTAAAGGGCAGTTTCTTCAGTTAAAATACTTGGATATTGAAATAGAAAATTTGATCCTAAGATAAATAATTATAAAAAACAAGTTTTTAGAAAATTGTAGTCTCTTACATGTTGAAGTGATTATAAAATATTCTGTTTATGGTAATGTTTGCGGAAGGGGGGATCTGCATCTTTTCCTTCCCTGCGGAAATAGATCTTCTGAAACTGAGTGTTTATCACTGAACATGAAAAGTTTTTAATGTAGAAGGAATGGTATGCTAAGCTATTGAGCAATTTTAAATTAAAGATGCACTTCATAAAAGTATAAAGAAATTATGGTCACCAAACTTGATTTCTTGATTCTGGGCTGGGGGATGTTGAATCTGATTGTAGGTCAGGCAGCTTTGATGTCAAATTTGTGCCAGATATCGGAAATCATCCTAAAGGCAGTTTAGAATTGGCAGATTTATTTTTATGAATGATCTGAAACTTGCAATCAAGATGCAAAATAAGGCATTTTTTTATATAATTTTCACTGACTAATTAGTTATTAATTTTTAAGATTTAATTTGATATTGATAGTTTTGAAAAAGTTGTTTAAAAAAAGCCAATTAATTAATCATTTCCATTCAGTCTAATCAAAAGGAATTTTCATTAAACCCAGGCACAATGAATGTGATTGTTTTCTTAATTTAACTTTTTATAATTTTCAGGGTGATTACAAAATGATCATCGGGTTTGAGTTCAGCGTATATAATTTTAAAAATATTAATTCCAGTCTTCAATGTTTATTGGAGGAAAAAGTACTGCATGTTAAATTTTTATTTCCCTGCATTAATTTTCCAATGTGATCCATCATTTGCATTGCAAACACATTCTGGCTATGAGTAGTAGAATGAAGGAAGAGGCTTATTGTATCAATAGATAATGGATTCGCCGATGCGATGCAGACAACTCGACCCTCTCAAGATTTGACGTTTTTAATTTCTTTTTCAAATTTTAACCATTCGAAAAAAAAATTGAATTCCTTCTCTTCTTTATGGCATATAGTTCTGGTACATACGGGGATATCAGGGAAAAGTTAGGGAATTTTATCAATCTGGAAAAGTCAGGGAAATTCGTAAAAATATCAAAAAATCTGGGAAAATTAGTAGTTATTTGTTACTTGAGTTATCTATAAATTAGTATCTTATGTCTAGCATTATTTGTAATAATAAATGGAGTTGAAAAAATCAACTTATATTCATTTATAAAAGCATAAGTTTTTGATTAGCAAATCATAAATTAATTGCTCTAAAGAATAAAGATTTGAAGTAATATTTTGGCAGTTTCTCTTGTTTAAGTCTTTGCTAAAATATATATTATTAGGTACGTATAATTATACTATTTTTATAGTTATGCTGCAACATGTTATTCTGGTACTCATGCAAAGTGCATAATAACCTGTACTGTTAATATAATTTAACTTGTGTTGCAAAGAGTAGTTTTAATGTTTCTTAGAATTCTTATGCAGTTTCAAAAACAAAGTATTTTGTTAAAATTTCCAGTACTTTTTACATATAGGAAATGTAATATACTGTTTTAATGGATTTTTTACGATATTCATTCGATTTTTTAAAAATTAAATTTCATAAAAATATTTTTTTTCATATTAAATAACTGGTAAAAGTGTTTTTAATAATGTATATTATACACATACAGTGATTCTGAGTAGGGAGAAAGCCAGGAAACTAACAAGGCTGTAAATCGGGGAATGTTGTAAGTTTAGTCAGGGAAATGTCGAGGAAATTTTTTTCAATTTCGATAGCCACCCTACAGAAACTTTGAAAATATAGTGAGTCAGGGTTGCGGTGA
The DNA here is from genome assembly GCA_013235015.1 of Araneus ventricosus. NCBI lineage: Eukaryota > Metazoa > Arthropoda > Arachnida > Araneae > Araneidae > Araneus > Araneus ventricosus. Next base: position 3,265 of record BGPR01021908.1, read on the forward strand.
TTTAAATCAGTTGATTAAAATCACTGATTTAAATCGCGATTTAAATCAGTTGATTAAAATCACTGATTTAAATCGCGATTTAAATCAACTGATTTTTTTTAAAAAAATCACTGATTTAAATCACTTTATTTTAAAATATCAAGTTAATCTGCTTTAATGAAATAAAATTGTTCATGTATCTTTAAATAGTGATTTTAAAGTATTTTTAAATGTATATTTAAAGGAAAAAAATGTATATTTAAAGAAAGAATATATAGAAGATAAAAAAAATATTTTATTGAATTGCTGTAACTAGAGTACTTTCCATATCTTTATTTTTGAGAACACAAGCAAATTAGATTTTAACCCTTTGCTGCACAAGGCAATAATTTTTTGAAAATATGATGAGAAAACAGCATGAATGGGTTTAGTTTATTGTCTAGACATAGAATCTACAAAAAAAAGTTTTTAAGAAACTTGCTTTATTCCGAAGGGGGTCGTCCCCCTTTTGGATTACACCCCTCATGAGAACCCCTTTAGATACAGCCACCTTGATACACTCAAAAAATTATTGTTGAATCTTACAGAAAGTTATAAATTAAAACTTCAAGAATAGTGGAGCAAAATTTTCCAGTTACTTTGCTAAAGTTGTTAAACATCCAGAACTGAAAAATTTCTTATCAAGGAATTTTCCCAAACATTATCTCTAATAATTCCTATTCTGAAGCAAAATTTCATAAGACTGCTATATACATCCTGAAAGGAGTACTATTAGCACTATCCTAAACCTATCATTTTCCATTTATAGTTGAATTGAACGGTTGAGAAGCGAGTGAAAATAGGTGTGCCATTAACTGGCACACTTTGCTGCAAAGAGTTAAATAAATCTCTAATGAGCAACACAATAAAATGCAAAGTATTAGATGCTCCTTTTTTTTATAAAATAAATAAATATTGTGAAAGGTTCGTGTTCACAAAGATAGTAAAATGCAGCGAGTTTCATTTTAATACTGGAGAAAACTGAATATCGTTGGGGAGAGCAAATTTTTTATATTGCAATATTGTTCAAATGTAAGATAATTAAGTAATGCATATAAATGTTCCAAAAGAAATACAAACATCTACATAGGGCAATTTAAGCTATGATCTATACTTATAAAAGGCATTGTTTGTGAGCGTGTGCGCAATGTCCAGATGAATATATCACATTTACAGTCATGAAATTTGGCACACAGGTAGTCCTGATGGTGACTCAATGCACCTCGAAGTCTGAATTTTAAAATTTTATCTAGAAAATTTTTTATTTAGTGTTTTGGGTGAAACAGATTAGGGGTAGAGAAAGCTTCAAAACTTGTGTTTGTAATGAAACAAATGAACAGCTGAGTGTAAAATTCTCCAATATTCTAACATACAATAATATATCTATAGTCAAGAAATGACAATTTTTATTATATTTTTCCGTTTTTCCTTAATAAAATTGTCTTATATTTCAAAAGTATATTATTTTTATATTTTAGTTCACAAATATTTTTTAAATAGTTGTTACATTTTTGAATTAAATTATTGAATTTGTTTTTTTTAAGAAAGTACAGCTTAATGACTGGTATGTTGTTATATATATATAATTCTATGACTGTAGGGATCATTGTCTAATATACAAATAATATATATGTGTGTGTGGTTTTAAAAAAATCATTAAAATCAAAACAATCCGATTTAAATCAAATAAATCGATTTTTTTCAAAAAAATAAAAAATTCGACAATCCTGTAGTGAGTTAAAAGAATCGCATTATTATCTGTAATTAAACCTGTATTAAATCCTTTAAAATGATATTTTATTTTTTTAAAAAAATGCCTATTTATATATAATTTTTGGCAGCATGAGGGCTTTATTTTGGTGTTACTCGGTGAATATCAGTTTCAGGATTTGAAATACTTTGAAATTTCAGGCACCATATTTGATATATGTTGAAGTCATCGAGGTCGACAATATCCATGGCTCGCCCGTCCCCCCAAAGATGATCAACGCTCTGAGGCAAACGAGATCGGAAGAGAATCTCCCCGAATTCTTCCACAGTCAAGACTTCAGCGGCGTCTCTTTTTCCGTGCATCCGGCCATGGATAATGATGCAGACTGTTGGACACAAGAAGATGACGACATTTCATTACAGGTAATTTTTTACGTGGTAAAATTTCTCTAAGTAGCCACCCTTGCTTAGCGGTCACCCCTCTTAATGGCCACTTTTGGCCCATGGTCGTATTGTTAGAATATTCTTTAACCCCTTCGGGTTTTTTTCCCATACATTTCATATTTTTGAAAAATGTCACATAATTATTTCTAATTCCTCTAATAAAAATGATATATATATATATATTTCTTGTATTGTTTATTCAGATAAAATATTTTTCTTAAAAATAGAAAATTTTGATTACTTAAATATGATGAAATACATATATGATGATAAATTCAAAATTTTGACACGTCTGTTTCCATGCTTCTGCCACCCTCGTAGACCTTCTGCTACGGACAGCAACCTTTTCAATGTTGGCATGTATGCATTTAAATTCTTTCATTTTGTTGTTGGAAATGCTCTAGAGAGATTTATTGATGTCCTTAGAAATGTAATAAGATGCATAAATATATAGGGGCTGTCCATAAGTGTCACACTTTTTTTCAATATTTTAAACCCCCTCCTCCCCTTTGTCACAAAATGTAACACTTTACCATACCCCCTCTCCCCCCTGCACATGTCACGCTATATTACATAAACATATGCTTGCAGTTCAGAAACAAAGCGCTACGTTATAGATCATATTTCAAATTTTATTTTTAAACTTTAACTATGTGTTTTAATGACATCTGTGAGCATAATAATAATGATTATATGTGTACTTATTTTGCAAGAAATAAGATTAAAGTTTACAACAAAAAACATAATCAATATATAATAGTAATAAAATAGCAATTGAAAACAGTAGCATTTTGGAATTTGATATATTTTGCTTTAAATCTAATCTTTACTTCATGAACACAAAATTCTCTTAAACAGATTGAATTAAAAAAAAAACGCCTCAATAAGATCAACCTGTTTGTGCCACTACCAGTTCTACCACTCACCCAGGTGGGGCGAAGTATCTTTTGTTGGTCATTTCAAAGGTGTGACAGGGGAAGGTTTTCTTCTAATGGTGAAGAATTTTTGCTGCTGCTATATTCTTAGAACCTACCCTGAATGAATTTTTCGAAAAGAAAGGAATATAAGAGAGAGAAAAAATCACACGAAAGTTGTTTTAGCCCCGACTAAAAAAAATACCCCCAAATTCCGGTAATTTCAAAATTTAATCTGCTGATTTTAAATGTTTTTATTTGAACCAAAATGTGTGATGTCACACTTCTTGTTACACCCTCCCTCCCCCTTTCACAATTTCTTGAACCCCTTCCAAGCGTGACATCGTTTGTGGACGGCCCCATATGTGTAAGTGTAGGGATTCATTTTAGCTCTACAAAAGTTGAAAATATAGTTACTGGTTTTATATAGTTATGCAAATGCAATGTAATTTGTTACGTAAACTACATCCAGTACATAAAATTAATTCTGTTTATACTACTGGTAATTTCCTGCTCTTGACTGAAAAGAAGCAAAGGCTTTTTTGTGCATTTGACTGCTCGAAGTTCCAAAGTTTTATTTCATAAATATATTTATTAATAAAGATTCAATTTTCTGAATAAATCTACTTAGAAATGAAATTATTTTGAAAGCATGGATAACTTAAATACTGATTCAGCTGAGGCATATTGGTGTAGTTCTAATTTGAGTGATTTGATTTATTCTTTTTGTGTTAGTATGCTGCCGGTCTGAAGCCTAAAGACAGAGACGCCCTGTCCGAAATGTCTCAGGACAGCGGAACGAGTGCAGATAGTAGGGAACCTGCTTACGTGGCTGCTGGTGAAATCCGCAGGAGATTATCGGAAAATATCAATGCTCCAAAAAGTACCTTTAAGGTAAGTGTCGTAACACCGTTTCTACCAAGGATGTCACAACTCGCCTTTTGAAGTTTGAATTAAAAATATTTTCCGTATTTCCTCTGTTTTTCCTACAAAAGAAAGGATAGACAGTTTTCCTATTGTTGTTATGCTAAAGGATGTATTGTTTACCTCTTTCACTTGTATTTGATTACAAAAATGGACATTTTCCTTTTCTACTGTATATTATTACAGACATGAATTTTAGGAGAGACACATTTGTCTATTTTATTGTCCGTTAAATCCACCCCAGGTAGCACGACTTACTCCCATGATATTGTACAATATTGTTTGATATTATATAGTATTATAAGATATTGTGCAGTATTATACAATATTGCGAATATTTTTCAATAATGTACAATATCTCTGTGCTACTGGGGCTATGTAGAGTTGTGAAATGAAAGCTTGAAAAGTAATATTTTTCTTACTCATGAGAGTCGTTCTTCCACAGCGAGATCCCGAAGACCCCTCTGCCGCGGCCCTGAAGGAGCCTTGGGAAGAGAAGGTGCGACGCATCAAGGAGTCGTCTCCTTACGGCCACCTGCCAAACTGGAATCTGCTCTCCGCCATCATCAAATGTGGGGACGATCTCAGGCAAGAGCTGATGGCCTATCAACTTCTCGCTACATTACAGGTTAGCAAGCTTGTGTCTCACCTGTTGAGTGTTGTTATACAAGGTCCTTGAATTTTTTATTATTTGCCTTACTACCTATTATTTTACTTACTAGGGCCCTAAAAGAAGTACAGTCGAATGTCGCAAATCCGGAATCGTCGGGACTTCGGCAATTCCGGATTTGGGATAATTCCGGATCTTGGATCATTTCAATATTAAGAAGTGAATTTAACATCATAAAACATATAATTCAATTTAAATTTTTTAAAAAACTTTTTTTTACTTGTTTTCTTTGATTTATAAACATAATTAATATTATTTCTTATTAATTTTAACATTACAAAACATTTAATTTAAAGAGAGTTGCTTCATTAGTTTCGGTTTTTCATTCAGTAACTTCTCTTTTATTTTATGTATCGCCTTTATGTCCGACTCCGAAATAAAGTCCCTTTGCTCAAGTCCTTTTATTGCGGTGTTCAACACTTCCACTAAGCTGTAAATTGGCATTTTATCTTCCGCTTGTGTTTCTTCCTCGCTATCGGATACTGAAGTTTGGGAGTTCATCGACACCATACTGCATATTTCGGCATCGGTGAGCTGACACTGTCGGGGAGTGATCGTCGCAATGCAGTACTTCAAAATCTTCAGCAATTTCTTGTTCTATTGACTTGATGTGCTCAAGCAGTTCGAAAATTTCAGCTTTTCTTTTGAGATCCTAATATTAGGATTAAAATACCCCCCGCAATACCTTCGTCGTGCATCGTTGTACATGTGGTTAAATCCCTTCCCTCCCCAGATGGTTATGACCGGTTTCTGACTCTGGGTACCTATTTGGTAGATAAAAGTTAGGATATCCATGCATTTGGGGGGGGGGGGGGTTATGGAATGAAAAAGGTCCAGATTTGCGACGTTTGACTGTACTTGATATTTCATTGGGTCCTTGAAAAATGAGCAAAAATGTTCATCCAATATTTTTATGGGACAGAAGAGAAAACTAGTTTTCGACTTAGTTTTGCTTTGAGAATTCCACCACCAGAAAAATAGTGTTAATATGGGAGTTTTGTCATCCATCAATCTTATCACTCTTTGTATCTTCAAAGACAGCTTAATTTGACAATACAATAAAAAGCTATAAAGGGTTTTTCTCCATCGAGTAAAGTAGTCCTGCAATTATCCCGATGTATTTTGAAAGTAACTGATATGTTTGAACAAAATTTTTTGTTTTAAATAGCAACAACCGATTTTCTCAGCAATGAAAACTGTTTTTAAAATGTATGTTATTTGATTTCATACATTTGATTTAGATTTGTCATTTCCAATTTTATGTCTAAAATGTGTAATTTTATGATCCTTGAATTTTCTTAAAAAGGTCCTTAAATTTTTTTCTTCTATAAGAGTGGAAATTTTGTTATATGTGTTGACTGAATCAGATCGGCAATAATTTTAGCCCGTCTTTTGAGCAGTGGTTAATTTCCTGCCTTATGTTTTAAATCTATGTTTCTTAATGTCTGTGTGTATTAGTGTTTGAATAAGGAAATAATTGCATTTGTGCTTTGCAGAAAATCTGGGAGCACGAGAGAGTTCCTCTATGGGTGCGGCCCTATCGCATCCTCGTGACCTCGGAAGACAGCGGCATGATCGAGCCCATCCTGAACACGGTCTCTTTACACCAGATCAAGAAACACAGCAAAATGTCTCTCTTGCAGTATTTCCTTCAAGAATTCGGCGGTGCCACGTCTGAGGCATTCTTGACTACGCAGCGGAATTTTGTACAGAGCTGCGCCGCCTATTGTCTTGTTTCGTACCTAGTACAAGTCAAAGACAGGTGGGTGAAAATTTCTAAATTTCCATCAGGTGAGGGGCCACGACCAGGGTATGGTTGTGTTCATTTCATCGGCTCATTTGTTTCGTATTTGCTTTGATTAATTCTACCTAGTTACGAGGCCAGGGGCATGATTTCGTTGGCTTTTAACCTTTTATTCCTCTGACTGCTCAATTTCTTTAACACGGTCGCATCAAAAATTGTGTATTTTTTTGTTAAATATTTGAAATCTACATATATTTGGCAAACTTTATGCAGATAAACGAAATTTAGTGGGCAACTAGCCCCATCTGTTGACCAAAACATGATTAAAAGTATAAATATACACAAAATGCGTTATTGTTGTTAGAATTGCTGGTACATACCTGTTGGTTGATTTGAAATTTGACTACATATATGTTGCTCATGGAAATCACGGTCTGAGGGGCGAGGCCAAAAAGTTTGTTCAAGCTTGAAAGAAAATTATTCTTATTTATTTTGTTTATTTTATCTATATTCTCACTTATCTACTATATGATCACATTTATAAGGGTATAAAGTTATACTGTCAAACTAATCGGTTGGTTTGAGAGTTAATGAAGTTAATTACTGTAAACAGATTTCATTTTCTCTTGAGGAATATTTAAATTTCTGTTATAATTTCATTTCTATAAATACATTTGAAGTGGATAGAAGGATTTTTTTTTCTAGATCTTTAAACTAAGCTTTTCATATAGAATTAACAATACCTATATAAAATTCTTTAATATAAGTTGAAATAAATTATCTCTATAAATATCACAGAACTTCAGTTAAAAGAATTATATACATTTTTTTTAAATATTGATAATATTTGAATTTCCAGTGATAAATTTTCAATGCAGTTTTAAATACTTGAGGGAAGATTTTGCAAAATTATTTCAAATTTATTTATTTATTGATTGTTTTAGATGTATATTTATTTTCTATCTGCTGGAGATTTATGTTGGTTTGTTTTTTAACTGTTAGAGATTTTGATATATTTTTAAAAAGGGATTTGGCCATTTTCTATCTAAAACTTGTGAGAAATAATTGCCAGTCTTTGAAGTGGCAAATTTTCTGTTGTTAAATCTTTTGCCTTGTCAATATTCAAATTTCTGAATGAAGTCATTAATCAATATTGTTTGCTATTAGTGTTTCTCTTACTTTCTTATTAAGCAAAAAAGAAAAAAAAAACCTTTGTTAAAAATTTGACTTCAGAAAAATAATTTTGGTTTTTGGATATTACAAATTTTTGTAGGTTTTTTAGCTTTTATTATTATTAGAAAACATTGTTGATTACAAGAAAAATAAAGTGGGTTTTTTTTTTTTTTTTATTTATTTATTTCGCGGAAAACATTTTCTTGCAACATTTTTTGGGAGGGAGGGTACACATACTTTTGGCTGGTACATTTTATTCGAACTTGGCTACCAAATACATGTTATTTGGCAAGAAAATATTAAGTTTTGATCTATTTAACCTTAATTATGGTTGCTAATATAAACCTGAAAAGAAATATTGTATAGGTTTTATTAACTTTGACTAAATTGAGGTTCAAACAGAAAACTATTTGAATTAATTAAAAAAAATTTAAAGAAAATTATGTAGATGCAGGTGTATTTCGTTATTTCAAGTGGAGAAAAAAATTCCACTTTTTTTATTCTGTGAGTAAATTATTCAAGTGTTTTTGAAATTATATTAAAATATTTTTTGAACATTATTGTAACATAACTGTGATTTGTGTATTTTCAGACATAATGGAAATATTCTCTTGGACGGCGAGGGCCATATAATTCATATAGACTTTGGTTTTATTTTGTCCTCCTCTCCTAAGAATTTGGGTTTTGAAAACTCTCCCTTCAAGTTGACTCAAGAGTTTGTTGATGTACGTATAGAACACTTATTACAATTAAACAAAATGTGTGTTGTGTTTATTTATGTTTATAAAAAAAATGAGATTTTAGCAACATTTTGCTGATGCAACAGTCTTCTGATCAGTGTGTACTGTCCTACCACCAGGAGAGAAACCCTGATCAGGGTTGCCTCAAGTAGACGAGTCAAAGAAAGGAGGGATACTGATATAAAAAAATGACTGGAGGCTGTCTTTTTCAAACAGCTGTTGATGTTAAAGGTGTAGGACTACTTTACTTGCGTGACTCTTTTTCCGATTTTCAATTGTATTTTTTAACTTTTGTTTTTACCCTTTATCTCTAAAATAAGACATTAATGTTTTTAGCATATGTAGTTACCGAGGATCTCCCATACAACGTTTTTTGTGGCGTTTTGGCATGCGAATCAAATTCCTTCCTGAGATCCCATTGGGAGGAACGTAGTCCTACGTTAAAATCAACCACAACATTTGGCAAACTAAGTGCAATCTGTTAGACAAGGAATTCACTTCAAACAAAATACAAAGTGGAAAGATACTTCCACCATTTCTATCTTCGCCAAATGAAATAAAGCCCTTTCCTTCACCCCCAAAATGCAGTGGAATATCCCGTTTCCATAACAACTGCCACAGGCATGTCTGGTGTCTAAGGTTTTTCTTGTGGCGATAGGACAGTACCTAAAATTTGGTTATTTTTTGTTTGAAAATACAGATTAATTTATAAACTTAATGTTGAATAAATCATCATTCAAGGCTTCTTGATAGCACTTGGTTTCTTACAGTGCTGTAGTCTTATGTTAAATTTTTTGGAATATATTATTGTTTAGTTAAGTGAAAACAAGTGATTGAAACAAATATATATATATATATAAAGAATGGCTCGTTTCCACTTTTTTTGGCAAATTCACTTCCAAAACTTTTTGTGTACCAATGAGTTTTTTTTTAATTTTTCACAGTTCTGTTGCCTTCTCTTGTGTTCATTTGTTTCATAGCTCTAAAATTTTTATGAAATGTTAAGATCGGCGAGATAAAATGTGTTGGAGATGCAGAGTGTGGCAGAAGTTTATGGTGATATAATAAGGAATCAGAACTTTAAAAAACTAATCAATTTATTAAAACATTTAAAATTAGAAATGAACTCAACTTGAGTTGCATAAAAGTCGATATTTCACCATGCTGCCATCTACATTTGAAAAGCAGAACTATTAGCTACCTTTTCCTGCAATTTTCCGAGTTCCCAAGTGGGAAGGGATTTTATTAGAAAATGTTAAATTTGGTGTCTTTTGTGATGACCACTCCAAAAGGGTTATGAAATAAATTATTTGAATGTGTTTAATCACACTTGTTGATTGAATCTTATTCTAATAAAATGTTTTATTTCGTAGGTGATGGGTGGACCAGGGAGCGATATGTTTGAATATTTCAAAATCCTCATGCTCCAGGGTCTCGTCGCAGCTCGCAAGCACCACGAGAAGATTGTCACTTTGGTGGAAATAATGCAGGCTTCTTGCCAACTTCCTTGCTTTAAAAACGGTGCTAGTGCCATCCGGGCACTCAAGGACAGATTCCACATGAGCCTGACTGAAGAGCAACTTCAGCTCCTAGTTGACACTATGGTGGAGTCGAGCATGCACTCGATAACGACCAAACTGTACGACAATTTCCAGTACATTACCAACGGTATTCTGTAAGAGTGACGCCCTCCCACCAACTGAAGTGCACTTTTTTAATCCCGATTCTCCTTTAATCCTGTGCGCAGGATTGGACGACGCTGAACTGGCATTTGAATCGCGGTCGGCCTGTTTCCGCAGGAGGGTTGTCCTGTTTTGAACTTCTCTAGCATGTATTATAAAAGGATGTATGTAATTCTGTAAGTAAGCTGTATGTTACGAAGAAAATATTTTTGCTGTACAGATACGTGTTAGTCTGTCTTTACTGTTGTTGCATCAACTGCAGGTCATGTCTGTTGTTAAAGAACTAGTGATTTACCTCAGCTTTGATGTTTCCTAATGCGAAGAACTCTTGTGATTTGTGTGTTCCGACAGTTTGTTTTTGGCATTCTTTTTAAAAAATTTGTAATCGGAAAAGTCGCGACTCATTGCAATTAAATGGTTTTTAAAGACTATTTTAATGCATGCAGTTGATTTTTTTCCCTATTGTCATAGGAAGTGAGATTTTCTTTTCATCATAGCGAACTAGTTTTTTAAAAACTTATTTATACTTTATTTAATGAAGAGCATTCCCTGTTCTGTATAATTTAATTTTTTTTTTAGTTTCTTGATATTTATTTGCAGATTCCATCTTTAAACCCATATGGCAACAAATATTTTTATAATTTAATGATTCCTTCGCCATCCATTTTTATCTGAATAAAAGTACCATGCTTCGTTAAATACATTAGAGCTTTTGAAAAAAAAAATCTGAACTCTATCTATTAAGTATTGTAGAAAACAGCTTTTAGTACATTAATGACTAATTTAAAGAATATCAGCCCTCATCTTAATGGTTGTCTTCTTACTACGGCAATAATCTCGCTAACGACCACAAAATATTTTACTATTTACATAAGAAGTATCACTAGTCTTTAGAAATAACACCTTTTTATTTTTGTCTTGCAATATTAAAGTTACCATGATTGAAAAGTTGTATCATCTTACATCAAAAAGTCATAACGCGGTTTCTTGGGCATAAAGTTATTCCTCAAAATCTCGTAGAATAGATGGATCTGATTTGTTTTTGTGAATGGTCTGTTTGATTTCTCTATAGTAAGGAAGTGAACACATTCTTAAATTTGCATAGAAATTGTGATATATACTACATTTCTTCCCTCAATGGCTGTTATAAAAATTGTGCTTCTTGTCCTGTTATCATCAAGAAACGTTTTATTTTCTTTCCAATCTGCAGTTGTATGGAATTCCATTCTTTTATAACTCTGATCTTTTATTAGATTTTGCACATGGATTCTCTGTAGTCTTCAAAAGCATTATACATTCTGTAGATTGTTGTATGGAAACATGATTTTTTTTGTACATATGCAATTATTAATCGTGTACTTTAAGGATCAAATAAATTCTTTATATATATATTCTATTTCTTTCTCTCACTTATTTTAATACACATATTTTTTCTCACTAAGGGAAAATTATTTGCAGTAAAGGAAGAAAAAAAATCTCACAAATACATATGTTTTGATTTATATGAGCACTTTTACACACTTTTAATTAACTTCACTTCACTCATGTTTGTACAGATGGGATTTTGTAAATTTTTCCCATGCTTCCTGATGTTCCGAACTTTTGTACATTTATGCACCCTTAATGGAATTATATTATTTTAATGTTTTCAAAATTTAAGTATAAGTTAATCTATTAATTTAATTACATTCCAATGGCACCACATAGTAGATAATTTGAGAAGACAATGACTTCAAGATTCCGTAATATTTATAATAATGAATTTAAATTAACGACTACAAAGTAGAAAATAATTAAAATAAAAATTATTCTGCTTTTTAGTGCACTAATGAAAGTGTGTTTTTAAGAACTTTTTTTGTTAAATGCATTCGAGACTGTTAAATAAACATCTTAAAATGACAGACAGATCTGGCCTTGGAAACGACAGCAGATGCTTTATTTCTTTGCCATTATGTTCCGGGCTTCATCTTCACAAGAGACCTTTTGGAAACAAAATATTAAACACATACTCTTAGAACAATGAAGCATAACAGTTTTATTTTCTGGCAAAGAAAAACTTCCTATTAATTCTAGAATCTTTTACATAAATTAAATCATTGGCAGTAAGTTTGAGAATAGTCTACACACGCTTGTGCAGATAGCTATGATAGTTGCAAGTGAAACTATTAAAAAATATAATTTTTCATAGTTTACAAAATCCAATACCTTATGACAAAAGTATAACAAAACGATTTTTCTATAAAAAAAATCACAAATCCGACACTTTAACTGCATTAATTTTTTACTGTCTACATACTATTAAATAAAAATTAAACTTAGCACACTTTAAAAATTTTTTTCTCGAACAGCAACTCAGCATAGCTCTAGCATCTATGGTATCCTTTCAACAAGCATATTATTTCAGTAAAATTTATCTCCTCCGCCAACAAGCTAGGCTGCTTCTCTCGCACAGGCACAAGGATTGTTTTGCAACCTTTATTGAAGACAAAACAACATTTAATAGTTTTCTCTAAACAGAACAATGAAAAAACAAAATTATACAAATTATCATAGATTTGATTTATGAGTATGAGTGCAGTGCCAGATTATGGTGCCAAGCCAGAAATAAGTATCTCGTTCACTCCAAAACTCACTCTAAGACTGAACAGATTGCTTCGTGAACCGATGACTTTCCTATTCAACTATACATAATACATGCTTGGGAGAAAATAAAACACACATGAACATACACACAACTATTAAATGATTCCGTGTTACAAAAGATGCATCCTTTTCATACAGAATGGAAGAGCCCAACGGGCCTGAAATTGAAATACGTCTCTCCGCAGATTCGACACGTTTCAAGCTGTTGGTAAGGGTTTTCAGCGTACCTTTAAATTAAAAAGAGTCTGGTCCTGTTTCTTCTGGTATACATTACGCACTGCATGTGTCATGGTAAAATGATTAACTTCCACACAGCAGATATGTCAAACAATAAATAAATATTTTATGCAAATTGCAGAGCATATAAATAATTATGTATATTGTTTTTATCAGCTGGAGAGAAAAGGAAAAAAATCATGATATAAAAGCATTCTATTACTACAAAAATATAACTTTTTAGATAATTTAAATTACTCCTTTCACTATTAATGCTCATATTATTCAAACTGCATTATATAAACATAGTTAAAAATATAGACTAAATATATCACAATGAAAACCAACCCTCGCCAGTGATGCTACAGAAGAAATCTTTTGCATGCAAGGAAAAAAAAATCTTGTACTTCAAAAAGTAAAGTAAAATCAACAACTGAGCAAAATCACTTGGAAGAAACCATACAGTAAAGGATGGAGACGGAATAACAGTCTATTTTTGTTCAGCTGTGGCTTTTCCTTTTATGTAGCAATGTTTTTGAAATTTAAATTGTTCCATGAAAGCAGAGTTATTATGAAAATTCAGATTGAACTTATTGAAACAGTTCAGGGTGAAAAAAAGAAGAAAACTACATTTTCATTCCACTCATCATGCATGCTTGCTATAAAAGACTACTCGCTCTTCTTTGGAGACTGGCTTCTTAGAGATAAAGACACATTACATTTGACATTTAAACACTCAGATGAAGAACTCACATAACAATAAAAGTAGCTGCTTATCGTACATTTTTCGTACTGAATTAATCAATATATCGAGAAAAAATTATTACAGTACAACCTCGAAAATCCAGACTGCTCAGGGGTTGGAAGGTCCGGATTTTAGATATATTACTTAAACCAATAGAGATGTCGAAGTTCTGATGTCAACGTGTAGGTAAGTTACGTCACAATTAAGCGCGCATGTGCAGACGTCTTCAGAACAGACCCGGGAGTCGCAAAGCTACGGCAAATGGTTGCCTTGGTAACACGTCTGACGCAACCAATCAACACGTATGCTGATCTACATGTTGACATCAATTCCAGCAACTCCATGTGAAAACAGGATTTAAACAATAAAAAAATAAAGAGACATTAAAAAATGATGCAAAGACAAAAAAATAGTAATTGAAAATTTATTTAGCTAATTGTTTTCTCATCACGAGTTGAAAAAAATCGTCCTGTTTTTGGATTTTCGAGGTCGGACTGTATTCCCTTTAATACTATTTGATACATGAATTAGATTTCACTTGTTATTTATACTCTCTCTATAATAGTTAAATCTCGGTATTTTACAAATTTTCATGAAATACGTTTACAAATTGTTTTACGTATAAAATAAACTTTTTTAAAATTTGATATTCAAAAACATATTAAGGCACAACAAACAAGCTGAGACCAATTATACATATAAATATGCCTATTTTTTTACATATGGGAATACTGAAGGTATATTTCCTTATCCCATCCTTTTAATTAGAACTGAATGCAGTAGAGTATCGAAAATCCACACACTACTAAAAATTCAAACTGCAGAACTATTAAATAATGTAGAGCATTAGATAAAAAACGAAACTTTATGAATAAATGGAACAGCTACTCATTCAAAATGGGCATTTCCTGGAGGTTCTTTATAACATTTGCCATTAATTATTTGATAATAACCAAATTGAGCACGATGGTTGGAAAATCTGGAAGAAAGAATGCAATCACCGTGAAATTCCCATTTTGTCTGGATTGTGGATACTTTACTGTGACACTAGAACAGAAAAACAAAACTGAAGAGTGACTATTTCAAGACCGAAGTCTCTCTACGCACTGAAATTCAAAGCATTCCACAAAGAGCTAAATCAGAAAAAGAAGGTTGTAAATAACTATTTCAACATTTTCTAATGATATTTTTGTCCTCGTACAACTGGAAGTAATACTGAATTACATAACAGATAGAATTTATTCAGCTTTACGTGAAACTTAACTGCACACATGATCAGGCACTGGATCAATGAATTTAGAAATATATATATATATAATATATATACACTACAGATGACTCAAATTTTCAGAGTCTTGAAAAGATTTCTGCTTCACTGGAGAAAAGTCTATTTGTGCATACGTAAGAGGAGCTTCTTTGGTTTCGCCATCGACTGACTTTCGCAGCTTGGTGCCCGTGCCTTTGACGTCTTCCTCGGAAGCCGGGGGCAACTCCAAGGATGCATAGTTCAGGCGGATCTCGCCGCAGACAGAGTTTGGACGCGAATTTGGAGCAGACAGGACGCCACCCTTGTAGCTGGGCTGCGAGAGACGCCTCACGACGTTCTCGACCAGGGGAGCACCCGAAAGATCACTGGGCATGGCACCGTAATAAGGAGAAGGGGGTGGCGTCTTGGGCACAGCACTGGCCGAGGAAGCATTTTGTGACTGAACAGGTGGCGATTTCGAAGTGGGAGACGATGGCAGAGATGATTCTTTCACTTGCTGCAGAGGTGGTAAAGAGTGGCTTTTCTTGTTGCTGCCGAGATTTTGTAGCAACTCGGCAATGTCTTTAGTTTCGGGGGCAGTATCGGCAATTATTCCACTCTCCGAAGACATCTGACTATTGGTTGAGTTTTGGTTGTAATTCATGCACATGTAATCTGAGGATGCATTCTGCTCTGGATTTGACTGGCTAGTGGCGTGAGAATTGCTATCGACGACTCCCTTGCTTTGATCCAGACTCTTGGTATTTTTCACCTCCATGTACGAAATGACAGAGGGCGGCGTATTCGCAAGCGAACTGGGACTTCGCGATCTCTGGTGTCGAAGTACAGATCCAGATGCGGGCTTTAACAAGCTGCCACTTTTATTATTCCCAATAGTTTGGTAAGTGCAAGTTGGATCCAAGCTCACGTAATCACCAGGGGGATGCAAAGGCTCAGGCATTTTTGATGCAATGTGGTTCAAAAGTGCAATCGGAGAACTGACCGAAGCCGGTGACCTCGATAAGCTTTTCGAGCTGTCCGATATAGGAGACATCGACAAATAGTCGCTAGGAGCTTCTGAATCGTTACAGCTGTGTCCTGTGGAATGTGACTTGGCTTTGTCACGATCGTGCAACAGTTTCATAGCATTATTTGGAGAAGACGAGTAACTGCCGGAGCGACTACGACCGACAGGTTCAATAGTAAAATTGGAGTCCAGAAGATCGATTCCACCAGTCGTATATTTTATTCTATTGTAATCAATCTCCATTAAATCTTCCCCCACATCTCCTCGACTAGTGGAAGATCGTATTCTCGGAGGCCTGTTGTTTAAAAGAGGTGCACTAGAAGACTTTGTCCCGGTTCTAGGATCAATCCTCATGAGGTTGCCTAATTCACGCTCCAACGGATTACTTTTCTTTTGGCCTGAAGCTTGACTACCAACAGAATAAGCTCGAATGCGTGAGCCATCGACTTGAACAGGCAAATGAGTCTTTTTTGGCTGAAATGAAAGACACATTAAAGCTTTCGACAGATCCTTAAGATTTTTCAAACAACAAATTTGACATCAAAATCAAATTGTATTTTATCATTATGCATAAAAGTAAAGAAAAACTAAGAATTCCATTTGACTCCCATTTTAAGACAATTCAAAGAAAATTTAATTTAAATTATAAAACAAATAATAGTTGAATAAAAGAGTCTACTGATATATTCATGTATTATACAGCTGCACCAAGAACAATAGTTTCCGACTGCAAAAAATGCTTGCAATCCTCTTTGTTTATTTGATTACTTTTAATTTCAATACAGCTGATACAGACAAATAATAATCGAGTAAATGCGAGATGTTTTACATGAAAGGACAAAATCTGAAAATTCTACACAAGAAAAGTAGTTTATTGAAATAATGAAAATTTAGGATATATCACTGAGAACTTCATACTATGTTAGCCACTGTACACAAATGTCTATTACGCAACTATGCCTCTCGAGGGAAATAGATTTATCCAGTATTTATATACAGAGTGTCTACTCTTATCATGGCCCAATAGCCAATTTATAAACCATTAGAAAAAGACATATAGTTTCAGTCGGAAAAATGTTTTAAACGAAGGGAAGAATTATAATTTATGTTGTTCAAGTCAATAACTATATTTCTGAAAAAGTTACGAATTCTAACTCTTTATATGGTCATATCAGGCATATTTAGTAAAATATTCTTCACACACAAACATTTTAAGCAAAAAAAATTCCACACTTCTACAACTATAACTGAGCGAGTTATGGAGCTTCGAATTTCATGATTTTAACCAATCAGCGAGCTCGTCAAGCAAGTGCTGCGCATTGATTGGTGGATCGTCTTCAAGACGGATACTGAAATGGAGTAAAGTGGTCAAGTCAGGGATATTCAAAGCTCCATAACTCGGTCAGTTTTAGTTGCAGAAGAGTGGGGCTTTTTTTTTTTGTTTAAATTGTTAGTGTGTCAAGAATATTTTACAAAACATGATTGATAGTAGCAGGGGGACGGTATAAAAAGTTCGATTTCATAACTTTTTCAAGAATATAATTATTCCCTCAAAAAAACATAATTTTTCCCCTCATTTAAAGCATTTTTTCCAATTGGAACTATATGCCTATCTCTAATGGTTTAGAAATTAGCCATCAGGACACATTAAGAGTAGACACACTGTATATATATATAGGATTTGAAAGAGATATTGATAAAAGTAAAAGGGTACTTCAAAATAATGTGAAAACTTTATTTTCAAAGTTTGCAGAACTAAGCCAGTAAAATTATTAAGTTTGCTACCGATTTTCAGTAGTCAAAATTTCTAGATATCGATTCCAACTACGCAGGATGTTCAAAAAGAATTTTGACAAAATTAGATGAGTGATGGTGCACTTCAAGATAAACAAAAAATGCAGCAGAACGCGAGGTCGCAAACAACGTTGATTGGGGTGAAAAGTCTGAAGTAGCTACGAGTCTCGGCATACCAGTGGGTTACACTGGTCTCCAGAAATCACTGATTATATCTATGACTGACTGATGAAGGGTGATAAGACACCAGTGGAGATTTGAAATCTGATAGCGAATATTGTGACCGCTGCAGCAAAAATCCAGGAAGGACCCAGAATCTTAGAACGTCTCAATCAGTCATTTCTATGTGGATAGTTGTGCCCTTCGCAATGACTTCTGCAATGGGTGCCATTTTGAACAGCTATTGTAACAATTTTGTTTGTTCTGTGTATTACAAGCTGTAATGTACCTATTCTGTCCAATAAATATTTTCTGCACCGATTTCTTTGTTTCTTTCTCTGTCGCACTTTGAGACACATTTTCATGATTTTCACCCTTTCAATGTCATTTGAGACTCCATGTTCTATTACAATTTTTTTTTTTCATCTTGATGGGTACTATTACCACTCTAATTTTGTTAAAGCCTTAGGATCGTCATATCTGTCTAGCTTACATTATTTGACTCATATTCTTTCATTTTCACACATGCATATCAATACATCCAAGTATTTATCTAAAAAAAAGGAAAAAGATCTTGCTAACTATAAGGCTCTAATTATTGTACATCTTAGTGAAAGTTTACCTTTGATGAAGCTGCCATTAAATGCTCGATTTCAGTAATTTATGAAGTAGTATCATCTATGAAACAAAATGGAAACAATCTGAGAAGTTAAGTTTTTTGTGTTCTTTCAGGTAACATTGCCCAAGATGGTTGTATCAGGCTTGAAAAACAATAATGAAACCTTCAAGAAGATAAAATTATTCCCAAGTAACAAGTGCCGAGTATTTTCACTGAAGATTGTGCTGCACAAATTGAGATGGGGGTGCTGCACAATGTGAAATGGCGATCACTCCTCTCGATAACCACTTTGGCACATAATTTTTGGCCCCACACACATAATGTTAAAAAAAAACCCTTGGAACAGCCACTCGACTCCCTCTCACCGTTCAGCTCGAGTGAAATCCATTCCTTTTGTCTCTCTGACCTTGGACCTTTTTTTAAGAGGAAAGGGAGAGCAGAGAGAACGAAAAAATTCATACACTCAAAAACAACACCGGAAATCGGATCAAATTAATCATTCCTTTTCCCATCTAAAGAGAAAACTGAACTTTGCCTCTACTGGGATTGGGTATTCAAGAGTTCATTGTGCCTTCAGGCACTGACTCGAAGCCTGACAAAGAAGCTCTTGATATGGTTTCATATCGGTCAAAACTTTCAACTCCGCAGAATTTTGCAAAAATATATATATTACACCTCCCTTGATAACTACCAACAAACCGATTAGGGATTTACTTTTCAAATTAAAAACAAAACTGAGAAAACGTTAAACTCTATAAAAGCTAAAAGATTCAAGCAAACATATCTTTTTTTAAAAATCTATTAAGGTACTATTTTTTTCTTTAGACGATTATTAAAATCCACTCTGCCAGAAATAACAAATTAGGACTTGCTTAAATACATATAGTGTACTTCCAAACATGAAACAAAAATGAGTGGCCACCCTCCTAAACAATCAATTTTCCTTAGAACGGAGGGTTAAGTTTAGTAGCCATACCCAGGCAGCACAACATGTTGCACGATATTGTACAATATTGTTCGATATTGTACAATATTGCGAATATTGTTCAATATCGTACAATATCTTTGTGCTACTAGGGTAGTTATACTTCAATACTTTCTAATGCTTAGGCTACTAATATCATAATAATTATGTCTTTTAGTATGCGAAATTTGATATTGAAGAGTAAAGAGATGCATAATTCTATGATATATGAATTCCACAATTTATATGCAGAAATCCATAAAATTTATTCTTTCTTGTTTTTCATCCGAATTTGGTAACTGTTTTGTAATATTTTTATTTTTAGCTACATTCCTTATAGAAAGTCTAACTTATTGCAATGGTTCTCATGGCACAACTTCAGGAAAATTTCTGCACATATTCACCGATCATGACCCCTAGCACGCAAAACCACCCCTCGTTCAAATATTCATATATATATATATATATATATATATACAGTAAAACCTGTCAGTAACGATATTGTAGGAACCTAGAAAATATATTGTTATAGACAGTTTGAGGATTGGCACATTCAATGTTTATGAGCGTGTGGCATGTTTTAACATACTAACATATTTTTTTACACTTATTGATTCATCTTGCAAATATATAGCTGATATAAAATTGTATTTTATAAAGATATAAAATATACCATTTTATATACTAAAATAAAATTTTATATTTAAGCTTTTTTCTAAGAACTTCAAAATGAAGATTTTAGTTGAAAACTTTGTCAGCATCGTCATTTATGGCACTTTTGGATCGATTTCGTATGTTATCCACTTTATTTTCTTTTCACAGTCTTCAAGGCCTTTTTAAATTACAATATTAGCTATCATCAACTGAAAAATACCATAATTTTTAGCCAATGTTTTACGCTGCCATCCTAGATTCAAGGTGTTAACACATCAAAAATGAATTTCAAGCAACAAGTAGTCAGTACAATTTGCTAAATGTGGATGAACAAGTTTAAGCCCACCAGGAATCAGAGAAACAAATATCTGCGCACATTCCAGTTGGATTTCGCTGCTACAAAAGGCTGTTTCTAGCCCCCTCCCCCCCATTTTCTCATGTTATCCGACATTCTTGATTATATGGTATCGTTTTCCAAGAAAGAAAAAAAAAAACAGGATTGTACCGTATCAGCTTTCTAAATAGGGAAAATTATCATTATAGACAGGCGAGGATAAAAAGTGATTAAAAATACAACGAGTAAATAGGAATTCCGGCGGCACCAAAGAAAATATTATTATATGCAGGTTCATCGTTAAAGACAGAATCATTGTACACAAGTTTCACTGTATATATGTAATAATCTCACTTAATTTTACCTTAAATTCTAATATTGTATACTTTAAAATCTCAGTACAATACTAATGTATTCCAAAATCACTTTTCTGAAAATCCAGTTTCATTTTATTTCCCGGGCTGGAGGTATATTAAAACAAGCATTTTGGCATATTTATTACCAAAAGAATACTTTAATTGCTTCCAGGTGCCCACAGAAAATCATGACGGCGTCTTCTTGGCACCAGACTTTTCCCTAAACACTTACGTTATTTACTAAAAATAGCTAATATTCCCTTCACTTTGATCACATGTCTATTTTAATCCCCTATCTGAGAGAACGCAGGGATTTTCCCTTCATTTTGACTTGAAACTTTTATACGAGATGTACGTATATTCTGCCACTCTCCATATATTGATAACTGAAAAACGGTTATTTACTCGGCCTGCTTATTACTTAACGACTACACCAACAAATATGTTATATATATATATATTATTTATATATATCCTTAATAATATAATAAATGCGAAAGTGTGTCCGTCTGTTTGTTACGCTTTCATGACCAAACTACCAAACCGATTTGGATGAAAATTGGCAGAGTTGTAGCTTGAAACCTAAGAACAGACATAGGATATGTGATTTTATCATAAATTCAATATTTTTGACAACAGACAACAATTAAATAATTCACAGAGCCCATTGACTTGGCAATTCGTGATGAAGAATACTAATTTATTTTTCAATGTCACGTGATCCTTAAGGAATGTGTAAACATGCCGAATCAAGCATCACGTGATCTTGCTGAGAAAGGAAATAAAATGATCACGTGATCTTGCCAAGAAAAAAATAATTAATTTGCGGAATAATAACTGAAAAATAGATGCCGGGACAGAAATCTATTGATAGATAACTTTGAAAATATTAAATTTAATATTTCTATTGTTGTAGCACTAAATGTTTACTTTAAATAAGAGCCTAATTTGGTGGAAAGGTTGCCAATATTATTCTTTATCGCTCTTTTTATCAACATCCAAGATTTGGCTGTTCAATTTGTAACCAAACGAATTGGATGAACACTGGCGGTTAAATTCTAAACCAAACGATTTAGCTATTTATAATAGTTCCATTTCGAATTTTAATGCTTTAAGAGTATTTCAAGCGATTTAAAAAGAAAGGATTACATAAACCCAAAAAACGTGGAATTCAAGAAAGAACCGATTCGAACTTGGCGCTTGATACAGTTGCCGAATAGAGTTGGCGATTGCTAGAGATTCAAACAGTGTATTAAAGTTTTCCGCTTTGTTTATTTGCATGCAAGTAGGACTTCCGCGTTTAAATTCCACTTCCGGTGATAATGTTAAGTCAATGGGAATTTTCAAAATTTCAATACTTCTGTTTGAGGTTATTAATTAATGTTTAAAGTGGAGCTTTTTAATGTTATGCCTTAAAAATACTTTGAATATATTAAATTTCATATTTCTATTGTTGTAGCGTTCAATGCTTACTTAAAATATGAGCCTAATTTAATGGAAAGGTTGCCAAAATTATTCTTTATCGCTCTTTTCATGGACATCAAAGATTTGTTTGACGGTTAAATTTGGAACTAAAGGATTTGGATAATCATTGGTGGTTTAATTCTAAACCAAATGATTTAGCTAATTACAATAGTTCCATTTTGAATTTTAATACTTTAAGAGCTTTCTTCAACCGATTTAAAAAGAAAAGATTATACAAACCCAAAGAACATGGAGTTCAACGTTTTGTTTACTAAAGAAAGAACCGATTCAAACTTGGTGCTTTCCAAATAGATTTGGTGAATACTAGAGATTCAAACAGTGTATTAAATTGGGAATTTTTCAAAATTATTTACAGTACAGAGGAACTGATAAGCAAGGTTTTATCCTGCCCTACAAACTAATATGAG
>BGPR01021909.1:0-25931 GCA_013235015.1 Araneus ventricosus
AAAAAAAATGGCGATAAGAATGACACATCTTTGGAACATTCGATGTTCTGCAGTCACGTACCTCTGGTTGTCACCGGCAACGGGACCAAAATGCACGTGGCCTGCTTTCCTGCCATGAGACCTCCTAATCAGTAAATGCATTTCACTACCTCGATATTGATGGTGGCAGGAGTATATTGGTTTTGTGTAAAATTGAGGGTCATGTCAAGTTGCGATAAAGCCAATTGATGCTGCAGTGAAATTTTTTGATGTCTTCCCTTTTAGATAGGCGCCCTACTTCGACAAATTGAACTTCATTAGTTTTTCTGGAACCCCGGGGTCTGTGTTATTTGGTTTAAAACCGTTCAGTGGATTGGTTGTTTTGTGTGCATTCAAAAAACGGATCGGGATCTAAAACGGTTCGCTCTTCAAAGCATGGTAAGCATTCGTAGTCAATAACCCATAACCGTGGTTCGAAACCTGCAGTAGTTACAGAAGTTGCCACACTTCTTTCTTTTACTATAAGTCATTTCGTATGCTAATATAATTAGTTATTATCTATGATAGATCTTGTAAATAATAAATTACTTATAGTATTGATATCATTTCAGAATCGGTAGCTTCATATTAAAATAATCCTAATGGATCTTCATCAGTGAATGCAATGATCGTCATTGAAACATCTTACAATTTACTGTTTAGTAACTCCAGACTGCAATCTTTTGTTTTTCATTCCACAAATCTCTATCAATTTGTGAGTTAAATATGCCATCGACAAACGTGCCTGAAAAGTGGCAATTGGAATATTAAAAATTGGAAGTGATTCAATGCAAAATAATAGCTAAAAAAAAGCGATATGATTGATATCAAGTATTACATTTCCGATTGTTGTTTATTGCACAAATTCTCATTCGTTCATCATTTTTTACTAAACATTATCGTAGATTCCGTAGTTACTCAGAGCAAATATAGATAACTTATATGAGCAAAAAGGTTGCTCTGAAAGTATTGCGACAAATTAATTCCGTAAAACTAAATAAGGAAACAAAGATTCAGTTTTATAAGATTCGTTTGATTTAACTTTTGCGTTTTATACGTTTATGTTTTTAAAAGAGAAAGATATAATTTTATAGTTTCTATATCTCTCGAGCTATATTGCAGAGCTTTATAACATGTACACCATCTATATCGAAATTGTCTGTACCTCTTTTAAGTCGAGTAAACGTATGAAGGTGAGTCCATTAATTCGAAATTTATTGATTTTTATAGTAAATTTTTTAGTAGAATATATCATATCATTTTATTTTGTGTAACATTTAACGGCGTTCGGAATCTTTTTTTACCATATCTTTTTAAGTTAAGGTGAAATTGCCATTTAAGTTTCATTCATTGAAAAATCATATGACGCTATTATAAACTTGCCGTTTTTAATTTTAAAATCCATTCTGTTTCTTTTTATCCATTATTAGTAATCGTAATGAGATGTAAGATGACATTTTTTTTTAAAAAAATCCACGTTTTTTAAATACCATTTGTTTCGTTTTTATGTTAAATAACTTGCTAATGGTTTCCCATGAAATTAGCAGCTGCAACAAAGTAACATTTTTGTTTGTACACAAATTGGCCTTGAAACTGATCATTTATCGGTCTGCTTCTTTTACTGGAATCGTTAATTCTGATTTCGCTGAGCTTGGTTTAATGAACGTTAAAAAAGAAAAAGAAAATGTCTGATGGTAGTCTTTTTCTCTTTCTGGCTTAGAAACGTTTTCATCTTTTTTGTCAGTATGTGATAAGTTTTTAAAAAACGGTGCACCTTTTCGAAACATATTTTTCGATAGTAAGGTCACACAATATTTAACTATTTCGTCAATTTTTTTCAATAATAGCCGAATTCCTTTTTTGTTTTGCAAGCCAGGATTCTACTTTTTCCAGAATTTTATGCTGATATAGTATTTATAAATTATTTTGCTGTTTTTAACTCAAAAAAATTCTTTGAAATTTTAGCATATTATGAACCGATGCTGTGGAATGCATGTGTAGCCGGTGAAACTCAAATTTATGAAAGAATATAAAAAATATTTGTATTATATAAAAAAAACTGTTGAATGAAACAATATGAGGAATATCATGTTCAGTAGAGGTTAATTATCAACATTTAAAAATAGAAATATTATATAAATATTTAGATTATTTCAAAAATAAAAACTTAATAGATTTACTCGTAAAATATTTGATAAATTTTCTCAAATTTAATTTCAGTAGATATCATTACAATCGATACCATCAATAGGACGCAATCTTAACCTATAGGCTAATAAATCTTAAAATGGAGAAAGCTTAGTTTTAACTTTGTTTATATATATTAGAGTTCTGGTATATCTTTTATTTATAAAAGAGCGATGTTATTATAACAAATAATGTGTTATGTGCTTATCTTTTCATGAATTAAGAAATATGAAAACGATTTCTATTTTTTTAAAAATAGGATTGACACAATTATGTATCTCTCTTTCCGTCTTTTTCCAAATTCTTTTACTAATGTTATTATTAAGAGTAAAAAGCTTAGTTTCTTATCAAATAAACATTCAATCAAAAAACTTGAATGCTACATTTCGAAGTTTCGAATTAAAATCTGTATAATAGAACAATTACGTAGCGAGATATCGCATAAATTTTGCATTCAAATAAAACTTTTTTTTATTTAATTTCGATAAATTTTTAATTCGTGTTGTAAATGTTCGTTTTGTTTATGTTAATGTGAAATATATCTTTTCGGAGAAATTTGTAAATTCCAGCAATGTATGTTTCTTTTATTTTATATGCTTAATATTTTAACATAATTGAATCTCTCTTCCTTTCTCTGTAAGTAATATCTATGTTTTTGTAAATTTTTTCCTCAAAATGTGTTTTTTTTTTCCTTACAGGTCAAATTCTATCCGAAGTTACAATTCGCAATCCTCACTTCATATGTAAGTTGTTACTTTCATTTATTATCTGATACACTGTGAAAAGCGCAATTTTCGTAATCTAATATAATCTGTTCTGTAAGCAAATCTTCATTTTTAGTGGAGTTCATTTATTTGATATTATTCATTTCACTGAAGGATGAGGAAAAAATAAATCATATTTGTATGTGTGGATGTTATTAAACTTTTTTACATCACCTGAAATGAATGATTCTTGATGTAAAATATGATAAAACTGTCAGTGTGAAAAACAATAATAATGCTGAAATGCAGAACTTATCGAAATTTGAACTTAAATAACCTGCAACCTCTATTGTAGTGTTTGTTATAAAGATTGATTGTAGAGGAAAAGTTTTAAAATTTAATCAATGTCGATGATATCGTCATCGCATTGTTTTTGATTATGCAAGAATATAAAAGTAAACACAAAACTCGTAGTTCAAGAGGATTGTCTGATTCAAGTTCACCAATTATTGTCAATGACAAATGAACCACCAACCACAATGACAAATACACCAACGGTATCTTCTAATTTAGTGGTAACGAACAACGGCGTTAATTTAGCGATTTCCAGTTGATTCTAAGAGCCTTGCATCGTCTTATCATAATTGCAATGAATTTTGCTTTAATTCGTAACTTAACATTATGAAAGAAAATGTCATGATTAACATAAACTGAGATTTTAGTATGTTACCCCCGGTGTCAATTGTATTCAACGGACAATATTATAAATGAATCGTTGATTGCAGAAACCACCTGCGTCAATAATATCAAAATGGTGGGAGCTTTAAAAAAAAAACTAATTTTTTTTAAATCGATGATTAGATTTTTTATAACCCGGTAGATTTTATATACACATAATTTGACTTTACTCGACTTGTGTCATTTCTTCACTCATTATGTAAATACACTTTTAGAATATGAAAGCAGCATTACCGCAATTTTGAAAGAAAAGATACATGACTTATGTGGTTTCTGCAAATAAACATTCGAACGAGAAGAACAAATATGATTCAAATAAAGTTGTTTATTATTGGTAGGATTTTTTTTCCTTTTAAATTTTTATTTAGAAAGCTTTTGCAAATAAGCAATAATTTATTAGAGGACGGTTAAACCTTGGTTAAATTTATGTGCAAAAAAGCTAGGTATATGTGTTAGGTAAAATATTATTTATGGAAACTCACTAACTGTCACCGTTTATTACCCTGCCGCTATCGTTAAATTACACCCTTAAATTCCGATTGTGGCAGTAATCTTCTTTTCATAATCTCCAATGTTGCATCATTGAGTCTTGACAATTTCTCTTTTAAGGAGCCACTCTCACCGGCGTTAATACCTTCTCCGGCCTTTTTTAAATTTCATCAGATACCTTTCACTGGATGAACTGCCCCTCTCTGCTTTTATTTTAATTTATTTCCTTCTAATTATGTAAGATAACGGCTACAAATTAAAATCAATCTAATTATGAGGATCAAGATTCGTGGAATCTAACTGAATTCCTCAGTCTATACTTCCTCAACCAGTTTCTTTTTCATACTACTGTAAATCCCCTGCTAACCGAACTCGGGTTAACCGAAAACCCGGTTTATCCGTAATGACTCTGAAATCCTAAATCCAATAAACACGTACTGTACTGCACGGAAATAACCGCGAAGACGAGACTTCTTTACAACGATATTCCTACTTGTTCTTTTAAGCCTTCCCTAGAAGGACATTGATTAATTCTAGAATGATAAAATTAAAATGAATGGGTATTAACAATATTTAATTACGAGATTGTTTACCTGTGCCTGTCAGGCGCATTGCGCCCTACGGAGCGTTAACTTTAATAAAGTACTTAAGTGTAGCCTACAAAGGGAGTTTTGAATTCGTATTATACTCAAATATTTCAGAATTACATATTGTAATTAGATACAAAATAGTAATAGATGCCCATGAATGGTAGATTTTTCGTGAAAACGTGGGGATAAAATCATAAAAGAAGTGTTTCGTATTAATATGCAATTTAATTATCAATCTCTTTAATACAATATTTACACAGATAGTATAATGAAGAGATCAGAGAGAAGAGAAGATTTACACAGTAGTATAACGGTTACAGAATAGATAAATCACAAGCTACCACAGACCCTTGATACATGCGATAAACTTGTAATTTATCTATTCTGTAACCATTATACTACTCTGTGCAAATATTGTATTGAAGAGACTGATAATTAAATTGCATATTAATACTTGTTTTATGATTTTATCCCGGCGTTTTTACGAAAAATCTACGTCACGGACCCGAACTGCGCCTTTCTTATGTTTTATTTAGAGTAGCTTTTGATGGCGCCATCTGTTCACAGTATATAGAACTACATTTCGCGTATGCGCAGTAAAACAATATTTACTACAAATGCTCATATTTCCCGTAATATTCAAATTTTAATACAATGTTTCTTTTACGTATTGTCAAGTATTCTGTAAGTTTCGTACAATTCGAAAGAAAACTGTGCATGCTATAATAATAAAAAAAAAAACATGCGGAGTTTAAAATTTTCAATTTAATACCGATTTTTACTTATATTCTGATAAATATTTTTATGGTCTCACTTTGGGTCCTAGTAATACTCCTCAGGCTCTTTAAAATGACACCAGAGTCAACCTCCTAGCTAAACGCGTTTCCATGCTACACTTATTTATAACCTTACATAAAGCTACTTCATAACAATCACGCGCAGGCGCCTACACTGGTACGATGACGTAACATGCAAAACCAATACCATGCGACAAACTCTTATAGACATGATCTATCCGTTGTGGGGTCAACCATTCTTTTCGCACTATTACACTTGTAGTTATTAGCGATTCAAATCTGACGGTATTTTGTCGAACAAGAAAGTTCGACCGACTATCACTGTAACGAGCGGAAAGACGTTTTCACGTCAAAATCGTTATCCAAAGCGTCCCCCAGTTCTGGTAACCGAGGTTGTATTATACTCTTAATTTGCTTTAATGTCATGCTTTTGTAAGAATTGCGAATCACTGGTTGAAACTTCAGTCAGTTTAATTTACAGTATCGGTTTGGAGACTATGTTTATGCGTAAGGAGCAGTGACTTCACAATAAATTTCATTTTGCATCCCTTGAAACCATGGCATTCAGCCAACATTTGTCTCTGTGATCGCTAATGATTCTTTTCTTTAACTTTCAACAAGTGCTTAAAAAAGAGCGTTAAACTCTTTCGGGAATTAGGTATGGTAAGCGATAAGGAGTTGATATCGCCATTTTTTTAGTTGTTTATTCCGTGATAATCGGCTAATGTTGCACAATTTTTTAAACGACAAATTGTTGCGTGATAAATGTATGTGCTGTTCTCGTATTTTGGGATTGGAAATTGGCGTGAAACTTAGATTTCTCAATTTTCCAACCAGACTGTTAGTATAAATAGAATAGTTGACAGTTTTAATTCACTAAATCCGTTACAGTCTGTTACATGTAAACAAATATTCAAATAGGCGAACCACTTGATTGGCTGAAATGCTTAACTATTAAAACGTTTTTTTGCTTTAAATTTTTTAATAAGTTCAAAATCTTGCCTCTTGTACATAAGTTTCTTGTTCTGTTAGAAAACTAATCTTAATATGTGGTATTTTATAGGTATTAAGGACCGACTTAATTCTTTTATATTTATTTTATTATTATTATTTATATATATTTGCATTTAATTCGACATTCCTTATTCGTAGGGCAACTTATTTAATGTAATTCATATGTTTTCCTAAACCGATTATATATGTTATTTTTCTTGAAAATGGAACACCTTTATTCAGTTTCCTTCGATCCCTGTAATGAAAAATTTTAATCGGTTAAATTTTTCAATTGGTGAAAACAAAAGAAAGAAATGTCCATGCATTCATTATTACATTAAAAAAAACTTTCAGAATTTGAGAAAATTATTCACTTCTAAAATTACTTCATACATGGTTCTTTTGGTATATCCTTTTGGCTATAAAATTCATTTTTAAAAGATAACATGAGAAATCGGAGAATCTTATTTCTGCTAAGATATTTTTAATATTTATTTGGGAATTCTTAATTATGCTTGAAACTTAATAAGATTATATCGAACGAGAGATATTTTGGAATTTTATAAAGCTTTTTCTTTAAATTAATTTCCTCATTCTAATCTTCAACAGTTACTTCTTTGAGAAATGTGTGACGGAAGTTATACAACAGTTTTCGTATTTAAAAATTGAAAGTAGATAATAAAGTAAATAACTTTTTCATTTGAATGGGAGTAATTAATTTTAAATTTTCTAATCTTTCGCAATTAAATTGTCTTTAAAAAAAATTGTTTGGCGTTTCATCACTTAATGGGATTTATTCAATTTCTTTTCAACTTGCAGGTTATTTCATCACATTATTTAATCATATTTTTACGGCATTAAAAAAACGTTGAATAAACCTTGTAAGCCAAGTTCTAGTTTATTTTCTATCCAAGTACATTATAATTTGTGTAATAAATAATTTATGGTGGGAATGCTTAATAAATAGCAGTAAAAATGTAAATTATCTTAAACGTTTTTGAAAATCGTAGCAATGGTTAGACTCTATTTATAATGCTGGTGTGTTACTGGCGTGGCTATTCAATAAATAACTTGAGAGTGATTTATGAATAGCTCTCTAGCCTGTTAGAAAAACGCCGTGAAATATTTTCATTTAACTGAATACATGTGGAAGAAGATACGTACACCAAACATTTAATGTGCGTGAGATCTCCTTCAAAAAATAATGATTAATTATCAGTGAATTAAGAATAACTAGGCCGTTACAAAAAACGCCGTAAAATATTTTTGAGCGCATGTGGAGGAAGATACGTAGAGCAAACATTTCAATTTGCATCATGTCTTCGAAAAGATTTCCATCGAAAAAAAAAATGATTAATTATCAGTAAATCATTATTCACAAACAGATAGCTACTCAATTAGTCAAGTGTAACTTATTGCTGACAACACTTCTTGAGTCCTGCCAATCCTTACGCGCTTGAAGAGTGAACCTATATAGCTTCAGAGCTACAGCGAAATCAACTGTTTTACAGCAACACGCGTAATAGTAATTTTATTGTTTAAACAGCAACCCTATTAATAACAACCATCTTAATTTGTACAGTTGAGTAATTAATCTTCCTTTATTTCTTTCCTTTGTTATTTTCTCTTTTTTTTTTTAATTTGCTGATAGCCAACCAGTATTGCATATTTAAATAGTCGTAACTACCGTAACAGGGCACAGCACTAATTAGCTAAAATTCCAAATGTTTGTGTCTCTTATAGTCTTATTATAGCTAGGTTTTAGTGGTAGAGGACCGAAGAATCCAAGATCTCTACTCCCCTCCTCCCCTGTTTTCCTCATGAGGAGCTTTTTATCAAAAGTGAACATATCGACTTTTTTCTGAGATGCGGGGTTTTTTTTTTTACAATTTTCTGTCTTAAGCCTTGTTCCCACGGCGCGTGGCTTGGCAAATCCCTCGGCAGCGCTCGAGTGAAAGGATGCACTGATGCCGTCTGGCCGCTCCCTCCTCCTTTGATGTGCGAGCTATTTACCGCCAGAACGCGGGAAACAACAGATGCACTTACAAGCCCTCAAGCCACGTCGATTCTTCCTGTTCCTACGAGGAGGAATAACGCAAACTGCGGACGGAACTCGTGGAAAGACAGGCCGTAGGAACGCGGCTTTAGTACCATACTGTGCAAGAACGTTATCTCATTTTGTCTTAAAACTTATTTTCTCCATTTTGTAAAGCTCTAGCTAAAGTTCTCATTTTTTGAAAAAACTAAATACAGTGACCTCTCACTTGTACGCGCTCTCTTTTATGCGCGTTTTTCACTTATGCGCCTTTTTTTCGCGGTCCCGGCCAGGGATATAGGAAAACAATGATAATTCTTATTCATTTATGCGCCGCATTAAAAAAGCAGCTCTCACTTATGCGCGTCGAAAAAATTTTCTTACTTCAAATATTTTTTTAGCAGAACAAAAACCCTTTTTGCTCTGCTTCTAGGAATTCCTCTATTGTTGAGATTCCAGGAACGCATTCCTCTAACTTATACACAGGGGTGTACGTGGGGGTTCTTGTGATTGACGTCAGTAAAAGTCTGATTTATACAGCAACCAATTAGAGAAGTTAGTACGGTACGTACCACGTGGCACTGATCGCTAACGAAAGAACCATCTTTGGAGTTTTAATTAGATAGTTAAGTTTTAAAATGGCGAAAAGCACGAAATTGTCGCTTTCGTTAAAATGGATGCTATTAAAAAATTCGAAGAAAATCCGTGTACCTCGAAAAAAGCTTTAGCTGAGCATTTTAATGTCCTAGAATCGACATTTTGAGAGATTTTTAAAAAATCGGAAGCATTTCCATTCTCATTGTGTTATTAAAAAAAATAATTAACGGAAGTTATACACGTATTTGCATTTTGAAACTAATCTTATTTACATTTTTCAGTAGTATATACATAGTATTAATTAACAATATATGTACACTGTATTGATGTTTCACTTTTAAGGTCCCTTTTGTGGTTTTTCACTTATGCGCGTCTCTCACTTATGAGCGTTGTTTTCGCTGTCCCCTGCGTTCGCGCATAAGTGAGAGGTCACTGTATATCTACTTCTAAAATCCAACTTTGTAAACTTGATATGTTCATTTTTGATAAGAAGCTTCTCGCATGTTGATAGCCTCTTACCAGGAAAACTTCACTGGAAATAAATACTAAACTTTCGCCGTATGATTTAATGAAACCAGCTTGACCGATCTTTAAGTATCGATTCTAATGGATCGCCATAAAAACCATCGAATATTCCTTAATGAGTTGGGACTTCCAGTTGGAGCAAGTAGATTTCCCAAGATTGCCTTGCGTCACGGATGGAATCATTAATCAGTGTTTGTTGAGCTTTTATTACACTGTCAAGGGAGAATTCAATAGCCGATTTTTATTTCCTCATCGCGTGATGCCTGCGTGGCTTTCGGTTCCGCCATCAGCATTGTTTAGCGCAATGAGAAAAAATTTCCTGCAGGAGATAGGATTTGATCACATTATTATAGCTATCGTGAAAGCATCTTTCGGATTTTTATCCATTAGAAGAAATTAACAGCTTCTTTTTTTCATTATTGTTATTCGGTAAGAAGTTGTAAAGTATGTTATTATTTCTAGTTTCAGTTTTCGAAGCCAGTCGGAGCTTTGAAGCGATGTTTGAGCAGGTGATTTGCTAGTTAAAATAAATACAGTTATTCATTCCCATAAAACAAGTATTTTTATATATTTTTTTTAGGGAATTTTCTTCCCTGTGCGATGACTCAACTTTAGTTTTTGCTACTTAAAATGTTTTTGTTTATGAAATTCGGTTGTAACTGTTTGCAAACTTAATTATTGCGGGTTGACGTATTCTTTAGAATGACGAACAATTCTTGATGCTGACGGAGTTCGTAGTGGAAAATTTAACGGCGAATTGCGAGTAGGAACTCAGATTCAACTTTTACCGATTTAAAAACAAATAAACAAAAAAAGGTAACATCTCTTAACTGCTTTGAAATATAGAGTAGACCATATTTTTCATAATAGTTCATTCACCACTAGAGTTTGATCTTCAATACCTATCGAGAGCCTTTTAAAAATGGCAAATAAGCACTTTTACCGGGGACTTCCCGTTTTGAAAGTATAAAAGCCAAAACCTGGATTTTAGCGCCCTCTTTAAGTTTATTTGACACTTGCAGATAACACGCACCGCTTTTGCGCTTAATAGTACCGAATTGGTTATGGCTTGGAAGCAGTGGCGAATCCAGGGGGGGGGGGTCTTCGGGCTGCAGCTCTCCCCCCAGAGCTAAACCAAAATTCTTGATTTTATTTAAAATCACTACAACTGTTTGTTCTTAATTTTCATTTAAAGAAAATAATAAAATAGTAACAACATTGCTTTCTGGCTTGACAGGCTCGAAAATTTTCCTACTTTTCTAGTAATTCCACTTGTAGCGTTGACGCGGTCGAAAACATTTTTTGGCTAGTTACTTCATTGTATTTTTTATTAAGTTATCGAAAGTATTGTAGTGTTGTTTATGATTCTTATTATCAGGTGAGGAAAGTCTGTAAAGTTAAAGTGTTTTGGTTTTCATAAGCCATGGTGTTTGACATTCGTCGCTGCAATACAAAATTTTTATGACCTCAGCCCCCAACCCGAATCCTGGATTCGCCACTGCTTGGAAGTATCTAAAATATCTTCTGAAGATTTTAATATAATATTTCATTGATTTAAAGAAATACGTCAAGACTGAAGTAAAAATATTTTTGGGTTTTATAACGACTGCAAGTGTCTTAACACTCTAATTCAATCTTGCATACATTACGGTGAGGCAGATGTCACTCGTGCACAGAGCGCAAGAATTCGATTAAAAGTCGCCCTCTTCCCACCTTGCATGCCATTCTTTAGTTTGAAACAAATGTAGAAACTGATAGTGTGATGTCCTTTTCGCATTGATTCAAAACGAGGAATGATCTGGTTTTCTTATCTCTGTGATTTCACGGGAATGCAAACAAAACTAGGAACGTCTGTTGTTTCTTTGTAATCTTATTTGATTTGCGAAATGGAAAAATTCAGCTGCTGGTTAACTGGCTTTAACACGGTTTAAAGAAATATCTTTATGATGAAATTTGTAAATTGAGTTTTTGTTGTATTGGTTCTTATATTTGATTTATTATTTAAAATACTTGATTCAAGGCTACGATGGTCTCGTGACAAAATCTCGGCTTTGGGACCGTCGGGTTCGAGACCCGATTCCCAGCCCAAAGCCGGATCCACCGTGTTCGCAGTAGGGATGGAAAAAAACCTGCCGGTTTAAACCGAAAACCGTCTTTTTTTCTTTCGGTTAACCGGGTTTTTTTGTTTCGGTTAATCGGTTTTTTCGGTTATTTTTTTGCCCCGGTTTAAACCGGTTATTTTTTTTAATCCAAAAACCGGGAGAAAAAAAAAAGATAGATAAGCTTGATTTTAGGTTCGACTAGGCTAAAATTTACCAAGTTATAAAGCCTTGAATTTCATCATCTTCGGCCAATCGCCGACAACCGTTTCCTCGAGGCGTCTGTTGGTTGGCGGACTACTGAAAGAGTCTTAATGAACAGATAAATATTGGCCAATGGATTGATTTCCTGCAGAAACAATACTAATAAATTTTGTCTGCAAACGGCGTCTGTGTTTTGTAGCCAAAAAATCTTTATCTTTAGTCGGAAGTTCTGTGGCGTGCGAAAGATTAGCACTGTTTAGCAACAGATTCCGAGACTACCACTTTTGGACGATTTTACACAGGAAAGGGGCGTCAGGCAATGAGTCGTATGAGCGCATTTTCTGAGTTCTTTGTTAGATCACGCTCAGTAAAATGTAAACATCACCCTTCCATTCTTCACTTTCCCCCCTATTTTGATTAAAATAACTCCGCCCGGTGCATGCGCAAAAGCGCGGAGAGTTTCGGAATCCGTTGCTATACATGTCTACATTGAATGATGTTGTTTCCGATGAGAGGTATCGACTCACGGATCAACACATTGCTGAAAGAGTCTATGAGCAGATTAGATGATAAATATTGGCCAATGAACTAATTTCTTGTGAAAACAATGTTAATAAAAACTTTTGTCTATAATATTTACTTATTGCAATAATTACTCATGTATTATTATTACATATTGTATTAATTACTTATTGTGTATTATTAAGAAAAAACTCTGTCAACAAACTTTTCTTTTTAGAAAAAAACACCGAAAATTTTTTTCTGTTTTTATTTTTTATACAAAAACCGGTTATTTTGAGCGGTTCTAACCGCCAGAAAAAAAAAGAAAGAAAAAAAACTTTTTTTTTTTGCAATAATCGCCATTTCTAGTTCGCAGACCTGGTAGGCGTCAAATCCATCGTGGGTCAAATGTTCCTCTATTGGTTTGAAAGTTTGAAGAGGTGGACTGACGTTGCAGGTATCGTCCTCATCATCTGACCACGGTTGAAAGTGGAAAGAAAATCCTTCCCAAGCGCCCCCTAGTGTAGTTTCAGAATCTAACTAGTCCATGCTATATGTAACAATTCTAAAATCCCTGTCTGTTTCAAACGTTTCTTGTCCTATCGACTTCTTATCTTTTAATTTTTTATTCGCTTTTATTTTAGTTTTTTACTGACATACCTTTCGTCTTACGGCTTTTTTTTATTTATATGTCGGTTTCTTTGCTTTCTTTTCATTGTTTATATGCTTATTATGCTTCTGAATAATTTTCTTCTGTAAGAATCCTGAATCATACATGTTTATTAGGTTAAAAAACATCCCCACGAACTAATTCTAGGTGTTCTTATTCAAACATAGTTGTTTCTTTGGTAATGGTTGACATAACTTAATGTATTTTTCGTTTGTAAATTGAATTTTCTACGCTGCCTAATTGTTGTTTTTGATTCGGTTCATTAGTCAGCTGTGCGTGTATCACATATAATCGTAGAAACTGGCAAGTACTGACTCAATTGCACACTACAGTAGCTGGAAAACACAAATATTAGTTTATCTTTCCAGTATCTGATTTAGTCCAATGTTAGCTGAGCCAAATTAGTCATCTTGACATTTGCTTCTAGTTCTTTAAAAGTAAAGTTAAATGCATAAAGATACAATCCACTGATAAATTTCAAATGCATTTTTATTTTATTCTAACTACCATACAATTGTATCACCGTTTTCAAAAATACTGTCATGAAATATAAGCGGAAAAAATTCTGGAATATGGACTAATAATCCATCTGGAAATTTAGCTGCTGGTTGAATTTCAAAACAAAGATTTTAAACGTTGAATATTTTAAATATCGGGAGCCTCTCTGTACGAGAATATAGTGTGTTTATAAGATCATAGAAATAAAAGCGTAAAAGATTAAAATGAAATAATTGTTGTAATAATTTATACGAGAAAATGTTTTAAAATGCTGAAAAGTTAAAAACTTAAACTTGATAAAGTTTCATAAAGGGAAATAAAGTATTTATAATGCGAAGAATTAACAGTATAAACTAATTGTAAATTGAAAATAAGAATAACAAAACAACGCGTATTCGGAAACTCGGTTATTCTTAAATAATAATAAAGATAACAATAATGCCATTTCAGTAGTAGCTTCTTCTGGCAGTAATGCAAAACAGAAGAAAGAATTCAATAGAAAAATCATTAAAATAAATAGATGACAAGTAAATAAGGGAAATTAAATTATTTAAAAAAAGAATAAGAATTATTTTTAAAAAATAAGAATTATTTTCTGCGCAGTCATGATATCTCTTTTGATTAGGCTTAATTTTTTTGTCTGTTATTTTGAAAGTTTCATTCAGAACATGGGTTATTTATTTATTGTATAGAGTATCTTTTGCTTCGAATACAAGCTAAGCATTGTTTAGAACATGAGTTTTCAATTCAAAATTTTCCAATTTTTATTTACCTTTAGTCCTTATGGCGATATTATTTAATTTTTGAAATGATTACATAATGTATGAACAACAGAGATGTTATAAAAGTTCTTGCCTTTAATTAAAACTCCCATATTTTGCGGCTCTCTGTAAAATCTACCCTTGGCAATAGTAAACTCGAAATAAATAAAATGGTTATTTCCTAGCTGCATAACTGCGTCCCATTAAACATTGATAGGAAAAAAAAAAAGGTTTCCCAATGGTTGTCTAGAGTTAATTACAAACAATATGCATGCTTAATTTCATTTTGGAGATTTAAAATGCAATTCAAGCTCTCTAGAACTTCTCATGGGTTTATAATAATATGATTCAAGAAATGTATCGATGTTTCCATGAAAGTTCAATGTTTTTTTTATCACTTCGTAGAATTCTGTGTGTGTATTTTTGTTGTCAACATGGTTGGCATAGTGGTTTAGTTTTGTTAAAACCAGCCTAGTGGAACACATTTCTTCCTTCCTTTTTTATGTGAGGGGATGAATATCAGGCCAATAAAGAAGCACCCAATAGTTTCCGGTCCCTTTTATTAAAATCAACCGATTCTTCGCTCGGCAAGGAGTTCTCGTGGTGCCGCATGGGAAAGCGACCACCCCTTCCAAAAACAGCTGTCGTCGTCAGACGAATAGCAGGAGCTGCAACCACGGCTTAAAAACTTTTTCAAAGAGAGCTTCGACGGACGGAAATGGCAACAGCTGAATCACCAAGGAGGAAAATGTG
Source organism: Araneus ventricosus (assembly GCA_013235015.1). Lineage (NCBI taxonomy): Eukaryota > Metazoa > Arthropoda > Arachnida > Araneae > Araneidae > Araneus > Araneus ventricosus. The sequence continues at coordinate 15,160 of BGPR01021909.1, forward strand.
CCCCATGGGAAACCGATTTTTCTTCCAACTTAAAATGTTCTGTCTTCGCTGCGCGGGGGAAATTATCTGTGCTCGGAAAAGTCGCCAAGATGGCGCCAATAAATTGTCCGATAATGGCACAATTTTAATGCTTCCGTTTCTTTATTATTTTTTCCCCTTTAATTTGACTTAGAATCCCATTAAGGTACTAAACGACCGCCAAATTTAAATATGGTCTTTTTTAAGAGTGCATAAAAGATATTATTTCAATCCGTAATTTTTTATGTTCTGTTTAAAATGTTACATTAGTTTAATCAGGCAGATACGGAAGCGGATATTTTTTCTATCACCTTATACATTTTTATTATTTCTATTTTGTAATTTTTATATTCTGTTTCAAATGTTAAGACTTTTTTAACCAAGCAGGCACTGGAAGAGGATTTTGTTCAATTACCTTTTACAATTTTTTATTATTTCATTCTATAACTTATAAGTGATAAACTTAAGTAATACATTTTTTCCCGATCCATCTGACATAAAAATAAATATTTTTTCTGTTAAAATATTATGTGATCTAGTAATTGAAGTTATATAAACGATAGGTAAAAATACCCACATCAGATTTACATTAGTATTATGTGGGTTGCCACATGCTATGTTTTGTTATCTCATTCTAATGATAAGAAATTATCACTAATAAAGATAAAAAAAGATGCATCAAACTCATAACCGTTATCTGCTGGTTTATATTCTTTTCCTGCCTCTTTTAAAAATTCAATATTAATTGTAATGTACAAATTGTATTTTTTATTTTGAATTGTAACAGTTTTGTTAATTCTTGTGAGGAGGGAGGGGAGGGGATATGTTTCACAACCAACGGAAATTTTAGAGAGATGTAAACCTTTTTTTTTTCATTTTGTTCCGCAATTTTGTTGATAATTTTTGTTTATCTGTGTGGATCTAATCAGTATCGAATTCACAAACAAAGAAATCAGCAGAAACTTAAACTTAAAAGTCATTAAAATTAATGACTTTCATGCGTAGTAAAAAAAAAAAAAAAAACGTTTTAGAATTAGACAAATAATCTAAACAGCATGCGAATGCAAATACAGCTGTGTCCAGTGGACGTTAGTTTAACGAATTCTTTCTTTATTATCACATGATCATGACATTATTCACGAATTCATAAAATTATTATATAATTTTTGGAATTACTTAAAATGTAGTATTTGGTGATGTTCCATAAATAGCCTGTTTGAACGAACAATAGCTTCTTTATTTATATGCAAATACATTGCTTGAAACTAAAATTGGAACGGATAGACATTTAAAAAGAACTAATGCACATTTTTAATTTGAAAAATTAAATATTTTGTAATATTTTTTAGATGGTTTGTTTTCTTTCATTAAAATTGCTTCTTATATGCATTTAATTAAATGAATGCTTTTCATACTTTTTTTGTCAAGCGCTTGAATAATATTTAATTATTTTCTTAACGATGAACCATGAAATTTGCATATCCATATCTAATCTACTTACAAAAGTCCAAAATCAAATCTTACCCAATTCAGCCTTAAACTTTTTCGAAAGTTGCATGAAAAATACTACATTCACATTTTATTTATTTTTACTTGTTTGTTTATTTAGTAGTTACTTCGCATTAATTATAAAATTGTCCGTTTTCAATCAGTTAATTTAAACAATTTTTTATACACAATATGTAAGGAATTCGAAAACAATAATTGTTATATTAGTAAATAATAAATAAATGAGTTAAAAAGATTTTTATTCCAATTTTTAAATTCTTTTGCTTAAAAAGCTTTGCCGTAGGATATATTTCTCAGTATTTGCAGCAAAAGCGTATTTTCCTTTCATCCAAAATTGCTAATTTTTAATAAAAATATGCGTAAGCACTTAAAAGTAATGAGTGTTTGAAGAAAACAAAAACATTCTCGTTAGAAAGAGAAATTTGTTAAAAGCTCTATAAAATTTGACATTTAAAATATCAGTAGAGCCTAAAATAGATCGAAATAATAATTTAAGTCTTGTTTACCTAGCGGTCACTTCAAATTATAAAGGAAGTTATTCTTAAAATTTGAATTTCTCGTTATTTTCAAAATAATGAAACAGAACAGTAGTAGTATTGCATTTATTTTATTTATCTACAGAGTGGTCGCTGAACAAATTGTTTCTAAGAATGATCCAATTTCCCCCATATTCATTTTATTTGTTTGGTTTGCAAAGCTGGGTGGTCTTGCAGACGCATTCACTAGCTTTTTTCGTTTGATTTGTAAAGATTTTGACAGCAATTCGCGAAGCACTTTTGCCTGAAATGGTGTCACCGATGGAAAACTGTCCTGAGGTCCAGGCAACAAATAACGCTGTATGCGGGTGCTTCATCATGAAATCTGCAATCAGTGTCCCGCATTTCTTTTTCTAGAATATTCTACTTATTTATCATATTCTTCTGGGCGATAATTCTCACTTCTGTTCTGCTAATTTCTGTTGTATTCTGCGGATGTGTTCGGTAATAAAGGTCCGTTCTAAATGCATTTCTGTAATTCACGTATTTCAGTGTAATTAAATCGTTTATATCCTTTCATTTTTCTATATAAATATAATGAAGTCATCATTAGCCTGAATTTCTGGAACTTTATTTACCTTTTTCTCTACTTTTAAAATCTTGATAGTAAATAAGTAAGAATAAAAAATGAATATATTTTTGCGATTGCTACTCACTTATATTCGAAATGGCACTTTTCTTCATTAGAATTGTGCCAATTAAATGTAAAATTGTAAACAACTTCAAAGAAATGCAAATACAGCTAAAATTAAGTTAATTATTTTTTAAATTCTAAGAATTAATTTTTTAAGAAATTGCTGTGCATTTAGGAGTCATTTTTTAAAATTAAATTTAACACCGTTATGCAATGAGCAAACTACCATTTCTATGATTTAATACATTCTATGCATTCCCGGTTCATATTGTAAAATGTTCCTTTAAGTGTGCATAGTATATGCCATACAACTTGTTGCATAATTCACTATTTATAATTCTAAATTTTAATTTTGGAAATTTCAGCATTATTATATTTCCTGCAACGTTTGCAAAAATAGTTATATCTTAATTACTTTATTCTAAAGTTATTATCCAGTTGCATAACTGTCAAGTTTTTTTTATCGCTATTCCTTTTTCAGATTACTTTAGTTTGAGCAAACTTTTTGTATGGCTTCCTCGTGAAATGCCGTAGAAAGTGAAATTACAGGAGTGAAAATTCTATTCAGAGAATTTCAGTTAACTGAATATCCGATCGATGAATAAAACGACTCATTTTATGTTTTGCTTGCTTTTAATGCAAAGCAAAGAAAAGAAATTGATTATACTACCTCTGTTCCCTAATAATAGTAGCAATTGATGAATTTAATTTGTCCTATAATAATAATAGCAAAAGAACGCAGCATTTATTATCAAAAAACTAGATTAAATTAAACAATAAATTAAAAATATTACCCCTGATTTTTATTTTGAGTGTTCAGATAGTTTATGGATTTTTCAATAATTTCGCTACTGCATTTTAAACTTGTAGGTAGGATCCCTTGGCTGCGAAGCTTTGCTTTCCCTATATGCGTGAGCTTAATGAACTTTACAATCGCAACTCGATCTTTGCTTGAAAACTCTCTTTTTTTCATCTTACTTTTACAATGGGTTGATATTCAACTGAAAAGCAATTGATTTCGATCAGCGCATGAAATTAGAAAAGTAGTTATAATTCGTAATAATTAGGTTAACTTAAAAATTGAAAGATGCGTCAAAATAAGTGACAGATGTCGTGAAACATTGATTTTGCTTGAAGGCTTCGCAATTTTGCGCTACAACATAACTTACAGCTGTATTCGCCAATAATTCCCGGTTAAATATTAACTTGCTACTATTATCATGGGACTGAGGAAGTATATTTTTATATGTCTTTCTTGCTCTGAAACTGTTTGTTACAACAACCTTACAACTTTCGTTTGTTACAACAATTTCATATCATTATAATTAATTAATTCAATTTATAATTAATTACATTTGTTTAAATAAAAAGTATTTTACTAAATTTCTACATTAACTGATAATTATGTAAATATTATACTATTACAAATTCTTCTATTCATGTTTTTTATTTCAAAAACAATAAATTTTTCCAATCATGTGCGTGTCAAGTCGGAAGATGTTTGTAAAAGTTTTTGTGGGGTTATTGAATTTAAAAAATGAAAACATTATGAAAAAACTGTGCTTCATTTTTTTTTTTTTAAATTTATTTCGGTTTTTTGCAATGCGATAATTTGAAAGGTTTAAACATTTTTCGTGTTCAGATAAAAAGAAAAAAAATCCAGCGTAAAAGTTACCTCAAAATGGTAACTTATTGAGTATTATTTCATAAAAGGACTCATAGAGTGATTATATTTTAATAAATGTTAACAATATCGGTACATCATTTCACTAGTTTCAGGGGAGTTGGAACCCTAAGTCCGTTAACCCTAACCCTGTTACTTCGATCTACCTTTTCTCAAAATCTGTTATAGATTCATGTTTGAAATTTAAATTTTTTACAATTTTTTTGTGTCAAACAAAAAAATGTTAAATTGGTCATTTTGATGTACCTTTTCTCATAATCTGTTATATATACATGTTTGAAACTTTTTGTACAAGTAAAGTACACCTTTCTCATTATACTGAAGTGGGCTTTAAAAAAAACCGTCAAAATTTTATTTTTTACAATTTTTTTGTGCCAAAATAGGGTAAAATTTCACTATGTCTAATTAAATATTTTGTGAATTTATGAAAAATTAAAAAAGTAACCAAATGCTCATTTCAGTATAATGAGAAAGATGTACTTTACTTTTGTAAAAGTACACCTATATTTCAAACATCTACCTCTAAAAGATTTTGAGAAAAGGTATATAGAAGTATCCAATTTAACATTTTTTTTGTTTGGACACAAAAAAATATGTAAAAAATAAATTGTTCAATTTTTAAAAAAAAAATGATTTCAGTGTAATGAGAAAGATTTACTTTACTTATATAAAAAATTTCAAACATGAATCTATAACAGATTTTGAGAAAAGGTACATCGGAGTAACAGGGTTAGGGGTTAAAGGACTTAGGGTTCCAACTCTCCTTCAACCAGCAGGTATTTGTGGAATTGTTGCTTTATATTTCAAAAGCAATAGTCTTAAATAATATATAAATTTAACTGATATACTTTTATGTCATCCTTGCACAACTTTAAAAAGAAGAAAAATTATTATGTAACCCAGTCGAAACGCCAAAACAGCTGTAACATTTGAAATGTCTTTTCTCAAATACGATTTCATGGTTTATATATTGATTTAATTGAATCATTGTTAAATTGCAGTATTCAAAAATGTAAACAATTTAAAATTTTCTTGCTTCAATAGTTTTTATATTGATTTAATTGAATCACTGTTGAATTTTAGTATTCAAAAATGTAAATAATTTATAATTTTCTTGCGTCAGTAGTTTATTTTTTTAAGGTTTTCTCAGCTATATATTAATCTTTAGTACTTACTATTTTTGCGAAGTATATCTATAGATTTGGGAGAAAAATATATGTAAAAAAGTCATCATTTGGCCTCCAAATTGGAACGGTTGAAAATCAAATTAAAATTTTCTTCTTTCTGATAATTCGTTAACACTTTTTTTTTTCAAAATTTATTACTGATAATTTCACTTTGAGAGTTTTTTAATTACAAGTTTCTCTTTAGTAGTAATTATTCGTGCAAAGCATTTGAAAAAATCTGAAAAATAATAAAAAGAAATAAATTTGTTAAAAGAATATTTTAAGCGCACTTTTATTAACGTACTAAGTAATATTTTTTATTATAATTATTTTCTACGTTTTAGTCTTGAATTCACTATCTATATATATAAAACACTAAGGCGGAAACGTAAGTGTGGCGGAAAAAAGGGGTTAATTTCTCTTTTGCCGATGGCAACGGTCGTTTACAAAGCAAAACCGTTAGCCTCCGCCATGTTAGGCATAACTTCATAGGAATAGCCTGTTACTGTATTCTTTGTGGTGTAAAACAACTTTTTGTCGCAAAAAATGAGTTTAAGGCGTGGAGTTCACAATATTTTTTACAATATAATGAAACTTTAGATGAAATGATTCAAAAGAGATCAGTTAGAAATAAAGGAGATGGCTTATGAAAGCCAGAGAACGTTCAGCTCAAAGTCAAAACAGCGACTTGGGTTTTTCTTTAAAAAAAAAGTTTGAATCAAAAACTTGCAAATATATTTTATTAAATCCTCCCCTCAATCTAAAATTCAGCAATCGTTCAAGTTCCAAAGGGAGTTCCCTGGGAAAAGTCAAAAGTCCCTGGGTGATAAACTTTCTCTCCGAGTGTTTTCACTCGTTATTATTACCGTCTTCTGCCTCCCATAATTATATCATCATTTTAGTATCACCTTAATCGATTTATTTTAAATCCTTGAAAATTAAAGACTTCCAAAAAGTCTTTAACATTTTTCTTATATATTCCTACGTACTTTTTTCTTCCATCCTCTTTGCCGCATGACTAATATTTTGGATAGTTTAAGTTTCAGATAATATTTCCCTAAAACTTATGGGGAAATAAATTTTTTACTAGATTTTATTCCTTTTTCCAAACATTGTATATTATTCGATAAAATAAATCCTAACGTAAATTCCATCTCTCTAATACAAGTGTTCTAAACTAAGAAAAGAATAAAAACTGTTTTAAAAAACACTCTTTCATCAGTGTACTAAAAAGTAATTTTTATTTTAATTATTTTCTACATTTTAGTTCTTAATTTAGAATTCATTATTATAAATATAATTTTATTTTAACAATTTCTTCGTAAAATCATAAGAAAATGGCGCCACTGGCATAAAATAAGTTAATAGGTTAACTGATAATAAAATTCTGAAATAATTAAAATGTGTAGTGTCATCAAGAAAACACGAGTGTACAAGTTAACAGAATGGAAAATACCTGTAAATAACATTTTATCCGTTACTACTGTACCTGCAATTACGTTTGATCTGCCCGCGTGCAGTACATACAAATAACGTTTTATTCAAACGCACAGTACCTGCAAATAACGTTCTATTCGATCGCACAGTACCTACAAATAACGTTTTATTCAAACGCATCGTACCTGAAAATGACATTTTATACAAACGCACAGTACCTGCTAATAAAATTTCTTCTGTTGGTTCGTACCAGTAAAAATGCTTTATCCGTTTACACTTTACCTGCAAATAACGCTATCCTTAAGTAAAAGCATCGGAAGAAGCTCAACCATCATGTTTTTTTTTAACAATAACTCTGCTCGGACGCAAAGCGTCCACATTATAGCGAGCGAAGCAAATCTCAGAGGCAATGCAATCCTCCGAGCGGTAGCGAGTAGGGAGCAGATTCCCCTAGTTATGTATGTTATAGAATCTTGGAATAAACTATGTCTCGAATTCGCTATCAGGTGGCGTCACTCATATGGATTCAAAATTAAATTAAGCTAATTGATTAAGTGATATTGAAATTCTTAAAATTGTGTATTGTCATCAAAAACACACTGGTGTACAAAATTTCAAAATTATAGCACATTAGGAAGGTAGTAAAAATATATACATATCAATACAAGCCAAGTTAAATAAAAGTGTGTCTAATAAAACTATTTTTCATTCCGATAATTCAAAAATAATTTTCTAATGTTAATACTCTGTAAGTTTCACTTCGATAATTTTTTATTACAAATTTCTCTCTTTACCAACAATTTTCATGAAGTATTTGTAAAAATCTGAAAAATAATATAAAAATACCTTTTCACGACATGTTCTGACAGAAAATTTTTTTTAAAAAACTAGTTAGATTTTTTTTTTTTTTTGAAGTTCCTATATTTCGAGAACTTTTTTTTTTTCTTCTCCTCGTGGTTTTCAACATCCCCATTGACCGTGCACTGATTGCAGTTGCGAGTAAAATGTCTGGAAGCCTATTCCATCTTGTTGACAGGAGGTCACGTAAGACAGGAATGTGCTGCCGGCAACCCACGGACTGCCTCGGAAAAATTTCTCTACTGGAAACCGGATAGAGATCCGTGAAATCGATAGTAGCGAAAGGCGTAGCATCCCGACTTCCTATATCTTCCCGTTAGAAAACCCGTCCTTACCTGCTAACCTATATTCCGGGTATGCCCGTGACCCCCAACTTAAGTTCTCACACGAACTATTAATATTCCTCTTTTTTTTTTTTCGGCAACACACCTTTCTGTACCCCCTCCCCCCCCCCTTCTTTCTTCCCTTTTCTTTTTGATTCTTCGGCTCTCTTTTTTTATTTTTATTTTTATTTAATCTTTTAATTTTTTTTACTCTTCCCCCTTTGCTGCCTCACTCGCTCTTTGCTGCTGCTGTTGCCTAACCCTTGCTTCTTCCTCTTCGGCCGTCAGTTCCTCGTTCGGTAGGAGAGAGAATAAAGATAAATGCATAAAAAGAATAAAGAAAAGAAAGTATAAAAATAAAAACTGGTTTTTGGTTATTGTAGGTTTTTAGTAGTAGAAGAGGAATGACGGCGACGGTCATATTTTTATTTTGCTTGTTGCGGAAACGTCGCTGAGAGACAGGAAAAAAAGAAAAGAAGAAAGAAAAGAAAGGATTGGAAACGCTTTTCTGTTTGTCGGGTGGTTTTCTTCGTTCCGAGCCCTTTTGTGCCCGGTGTTTTTTCCGATGGGAATCATGTGTGATGGAGCGTAAAGTGCGAGTGTGTTATCGTGTTTTTTTTACCCTACCTGTTCTTTCTACATGCTTCTAGCTTTGTTAATTTGCTGAAAATTAATGTACCGGTTGGATAAAATTGGGTTTTCTTTCTTCTTCATTCTTAGTTACAATTTAATTTTATAGTCTGAGCTTTGTTGTTGTCCTCGCTAGCTTTCTTGACGTCGGACAATCGGGAAAAAAAGGGGTGGTCGTGATGGGGCGAATAGAGAACTGATATTTTTTGGAAGACAATCCTTTTTAACCCCTTGCCCTACGATTTCATTTAACCTCCTAATTAGGTGCCATCACTCAATTAGGAAATAATTGAGTGATGGCACCTAAATTTTTAATTTTTTATTATTTCAATCTATTTAAGATGGTAAAGGAAGGACACTCGAGACATTTAAGCGTGTCCAAGTGATTCTTGTATTTTAAATTAATTGTTACGTTGACTTAATTGCCGATTTAAATTGCAAGAATGCTGTAATTCAATGCACGTGACAGACAGTTGTAGGTTAAGGGGTTAAATACTTTTATTTAACATGACTTGTTTCATGTTTGTAAACATGGAATTTTGTAATCGATTTTCCACTCATTTCCAGATGAGCTGGAGTTTTAAAATTTTTGAAAATTTGTGTACTCTCGATGACAACGCACTATTTTAATATTTCCAGGATTTATTTATCAGTTTATTGATGAATTTAACTACATTTTATTCCACATGAATGGCACCTCCTGATAGTGAAATTCAGAAAAAGAAATTGATTTTCAAATTTCATAATATTTATAATAATGAATTATAAATAAACTCAAGGCTAAAATATAGAAAATAATAGAAATAAAAAAATCTACTTTAGTGCACTAATAAAAATATTATTATTTAAAACTTGACTTGTTTATTTTAAAATTGTGTAATTTGTAGAGGTAAGCAGTCAAAAAGTAAATTAATCTTTAACCTTCAATTTTCTGTATTTTTTATGCTCATCTGTCGCATATAAACCAGAAAAAATTATACATAAGGAATACAAGAAAAATAATTAAATTATTACTTCTAAATTAATTTTTTTATTAAAACTAATTAATTGAAGTACTGCAGTTGTTTGATTCGGCCTTCTTTTTTTAAAAAAAATCCTCTTTAAGGTAAAATATGTAATAAGTAAAATAGTTTCGTAATTAATTCTTAAACGTTCTAAGTTTATTCAAAATAGATAAAAATGTAAGTAATACAACTATTCAACACTGCAGCAGTTTTGCTTATTTAATGAAGCAATAACATGCCCTAGAAATTAAAATGAATAAAGCAGAAATATCTTTTGAAATGACAGTAACGATGTTAATAAGTAACCACATGGCAGGTTCAGTTAGTTGATGGTTTGTTTTTTAAAAAATGTAACATATTGTGTTCTTTGTATAGGAAGTACAACTATTTGGCACTCTAAATGAATGAAATGAAAAATATTATACTCAGAATCTACTTAGGAATTCAAAAATATTAAGAGAGTTTTAATTTTCTTATTGCCAATTATATCATGTGGTATAAAAAGAGAACAGAAAGTCTTTAAAGTATAGCAGTTACAAAAATTTTCCATATATTTTTAATTATATTTTTGTATTTTTTATGAATTTAAATCTCTGTGCGAAATACATCTAATTACTGCATAAAAAGGTACGCCTGAAATTCAGAAAAAGCTGCAAAGTGAAATTGATGTGGTTATTCTTTATACGATACCGATAGTTATTAACAAGAGGTCGTAATTCGCTCAAAGCATTTGGCAACAGTGAAATGGTGGTAATTAGATCCTTCTGCATTGTGTTTCATTCGATGGATGCTTAAATATTTAGTTGATGAAATTGCTTTGAAAGTTTTGTTGCACAAGAAATGATTTTGTCACCACATATTCCATTTCGACGTACTGACATGTGTTATAAATGAGTTAGCATAACAAAGTTTCAAACTTTGCATATAAGTGGGATGATTTAGGCAACTTGCTCTTTTTAAAAGTAAAATTAAA
>BGPR01021910.1:0-22002 GCA_013235015.1 Araneus ventricosus
TTGTATGTCAACTTAATTCATATCATTGAAAAGGTAATTTTTTGCGCTTTCAGATAGTGTAAAAATGATTTCCGTGCTAAAATATTTTCGAAAAGTTAAGGAAAAACGCAAAAATTTCGTTTAATTTTTAATTAACATTTTTTAAAAAAAGGGCTACGAGGTGCACATTATCACCCTCCAAAGTATGTTTGTGCCAAATTTCGTAGCTGTAAGTCCCGCGGTCTGCCCTGTAGAGGACCAACACACATTCTCATTTATTATTAGTAGAGATTAGGCGTTTCTGAACACATGTAACAAAATAACATATTTATTTTAAAATATATCCTGAATTAGCATTCCACTATTCAAGGAGTTCATTAATTTGTTTCTTTATGGAAGTGTTGGTTTACGATTAACAATACACAGGATTTTAAACCAGCAGGTTCAGCAAGACAAACGCTGAAAGCATAAATGCATACAATACAATTCTGGTAGGAATCTATCAGTACTATTTACATGTGGAATTTTTTTTCAACAAATAAGAAAGCTTAAAACAAACGAAACTGGTTCATTCCACGTGCAGAGTTTATTTCAAGATGAACAGTAATTAACCCTACATTGAGAGCCGAAAATGATAAGCATTAATGACAAAATGTTGAATCGAATGCTTTATTTAAAATAATTCTTTGGTATGATCCATACACGATTACTTTTAAGCAAAATATGAGTAACGATCTTTAAAATTCAATTTTAGAAAAATAAAAATTACATAAAATGGCGGTGACTGCATTTGAGGCAACACGTGGATCTAATACACACTAATTTTAAATATACCAACATTCTAAAAATACAACATTTTTTTGATTAACTTATTTGCGTCATATTAGAGAAAATATTAGAAGATACTTACAACGGCCATTGTAAAAATTTGTGAAGAAAACTTAGTGAAAACTCACTACGAGACACCACGACAATATCGCTTCGCTTTTGGCTAGGCCAACCAGGTGTTGCCAATTCGACAGAGATAATAAAAAGTGGAAAGAAACGTAGCTCTTGTGGCTCTACTTCGGGTTTTGACTGGCATGCACAAAGCATAGTGACAAACGACATTTTCATTTCATGTGAAAATAGCATCCAATATTTTATAAATGATTTTCAGCCAGATTTTTCACATAATAATGTTTTGAATCTGTAATCTTCCATTTTCGAAGATAATATTTGTAGCGAAATAAACAGAGGCGGGCATATGAAAAAATGTGGATCCCGAGAAACGCTTGGTTGACTTGACTTGAATTTATGTTACGGGATTTGAAGCAACAAAGGCTATTATCCCCAACGCTTGGTTATTAGCTATAAGGTAATGGAACTCATGCACGTGTTGTCATAGTAACGTGACGGCGGAACGCCGAAAACAGCTGATCGGAGTTCGCAAAGAATGCATAGCAAGCTAAAATAGCCATTTTTTCAGAAATAATGACAAATAGCCATACTCAGTTATTCAATTAATGTGAAATATATTGAAACTCAAATATATTTGAAAAGAAAAAAAAACATTCAGAGATAAAGATTACGTATTGAGAGTTACAAATATAAAAGAAAGCTTCGTCATACGAAGCACATCGTATTTCTGAAGGGATGAAGATCACAGCCAACAGTCCTAAATCGACGACACTAGAGAAATAATTTATAGCAATAAAATTTTCTGCCGAAATACTACGTTAAAAGATTGAAGAAAAAAAATTTGATAAAATTTCAGTCGACAACAAATTGAATTAATAAAAGAGGGCCTGCGATTGTTATGTATTAAAACTAATAGTCTATTATTTTTATCCAAAAAATCTGCTTTTAAAGGCAATAATCATAAAATAAAAGAAAACTGTCAGAAATATATACTATTAAGGAAAAATTTTAATTTTCTATAAAGCAGTACATATTATAAGCGGATTTTGCATTTTACATAAAAAGTATCTATACCAAGTGTTACAAAAAAGCATATAATCAACACAGAAGAAATCAATTTTTAAAAAAGCAAAAGAAACTATTTCCATACAAAGCAAAAATTCACTTATTTCGAGTTGTGACAATGCACAAGAATGCATCGTTGCACGAACCACTGTCTTATTTCTGTAGCGGTAAAGATTACAAAAAATCGTCCTTAATCGACTTTGATAGATAAATCAGTTTTATCAATAAAATTTTCTGACGAAATACTTCGCTAAAAACTCGAATTTAAAAATTTAAATTGATATTTCAGTTGCCAATTTACATGCCGAGTATACATAGTAAAGAATAAGCGCTCACTTTGTTTATCCCGCCACAGATGTTTTTCTATACTCTCGAACCCAAACTGTGCATAAGGTCCATTAAAAGGCTGGATTTAAAAATTTAAATTAAACAATATAGGATTCAAAGGAGATTTACGTTTTTCGGGAAAGTTAGTGACAATATTTGTAGAAAAAATAAACCGGAGGCGGGCATATTAAATTAAAGTAATTAAAAGACAAGATTTGAAAGAGTATTTACGTTTGTTGGGGATAGTAAGTGACAATATTTGTTGAAAAAAACGGAGACAGGCATACGAAAAAATATGGATCCCGAGGCCTCACGTGATCACACTTCTTCTCTCCACCAGGGACAACTTATCGCAACTCCGGGCCACACAGCTAGATTGATTTTAAGTTCCGTAAGTTAAATTTTTCGTATACGGTTTGAGTTCGTTTGTCCGTCAGTTTTACGACAGTAAAATGCACAAACAACAAGAAAAAGCCCATAGTTTTAGAGATGACTCATACGCGAACAAACGGGTCGAAACGAAAGGATCATCTAAGTGAACGAACTGACCCGGGTCTCTATTTTCTGAATAAGTCGTTAGTTCGCGAACAGTTCGGACCCTGTTATACTCGTTCGCGAACTGGGAGGAACCTGTTATTCTCAATCGGGAGGGACCGAAAGATAATATTATCTGCAATTTTGCCCAGGTTAGGGAAAAAAGTAGATGAGTAAAGGCCCTATCTCACTACGGGATTTTTCGCCTTCTTGGGACAGCGGTTTCAACGGGTCGGTTTCTCCTTCGATGTGTCCTTGAGTGTAGGGGGTTGGCCGCCCCTTCTTTACGATCTGACAACCCCCAAAAAGGGATGGCAGTTGCCATGTGTAATTACCTTTTAGGCGATGAAAATAGTTTTTTTTTTGGTGTTTGTATTTTCGCAGTAATTTCATTTCCGCGTTTTTAGGGTTTAGTGTTTAAAAGTTTTAACATTGTTTTTATATCTTTAAGATTCACGGAGTGCAGCTTTTTTCATTGTGCCTGTTACTCATTTTGTGGCTGGCCTCTGTAACTGGAGTTTTCTCTGTACTGTTCTCTTCTTATTAATAAATAATAAAAATAGTAATGCAACATTAGTAGTAAAGTTCAGATGTGAATACAGTCAGTAATTGTATTAGGAGTGTTATATTTGGATTAAATAAAATTCAATTCATGGAAATGAATTTTCGCTTATTGAATTTTCAAATCAGCATCATATATAAAGTAAATTAGCATAATATATAAAAGTTTTTTCTTCATATCTTACATGATTGATAGCTTTAAAGTTTAGAAATAGAAGATAAAATATGCAAAAAATTAATTACAACTGTATCTGAATTCTTTCTGCAATGGGTTAAATGTATTTTTAAAATTACTTAAAAATAATCATGCATGGTTAGAAATGAAGACAGTTAAGTTGAAATTCAAGAACTAAATTCTTGCTTTTGAATAAAATGTACTCATTTTTTATTCAAATATACTCGTATAAATAAGTACGAGGCAAATTTAATTTTTAAATAGTTCATTTTCCCATATGCATTTTTATATAATTCTTAAGCGATTAAGTGTCTTATGCGACACATTTTATAGAATAATTCCTTCGAAGATTCGTTTCTACATGCAAATGCGATGAAATGAACTGTGATTGTCTTTTAGTAGACTTGATTTCGTGAAAAAACAAATGAAAGAAAACGTGCTTAAAAATTTCATTACACAAAAATATCGAAATAAAATTAGCTTATATCAAACCAGGTATTTTAAACAACAATAACGTAACATAAATAAGTCCGAAGGTTACAATTTTATAAACATTTACCCTTACCATATTTTGCTATAGCTCTAAATAAGTTTAGTAGTAATTTAGAATCTTTGTTTCAAAATTAAGAACTTTTAAATTTTTTATTACAATTTTTTCCACTCAATGCATTAACAAAACCATTATTAATTCTATTTGCCAAATATACTTTTTTCCATCCATGGCGATGACGAAAAGACGATTATTAAATAGCCTCTGTGTGGCCAACTGTAACGAAAATCGCGCCTTAGTTGTGAGTGACGTCACTAGCAAATAGAACTTGATTGGTTCAGTTATTCAGGATGGCGGTCTACGGCGGGAGCTTTTCAGCAAAAAGAAAAAAGTTCCAATGTCGCTTTCCGGGCTAATAAAGCCGGTTCCAATGACCGAGAAGTGTGACTGCTGTCCGGAGACGGAGAAAAATTTCGTAGTGAGATACCGCCTTAAGGGGTTCTGCAATGTCCCTCAGAAGACTGACCTAGGCTGAAATGGTTTTGCAGGAAAGGAAGATTTCTTGATGATTCGCAAAGGCATTTCTAGGCGGCAGTCTTGGAAATAGGAAGGATGTGGAGGTGTTGGTGTCTAGGTCATTGGAGGTGGGAGGTCATTTTATCTTCGAAAAGATCGTCGGGGTACGATCGGGGCCGTGCGCCAAAAGAAATCGAACAATCCTCGGTACGATTCGGGATTTCAGGGAGTTTTTAATTGCAAACGCGATTTATTGAAAGGAGCGCGGGAAATATACGAGCTCATACAGAGTCCCGGTTTATTAAATAGGCAAAGTAGGCAACTGCCTAGGAGCGCCGAAACTTTTAGGGGTCTCAATTTTTTTTGTGCTATATTTTCAAACTTTTATTTAATTTAAAAAGGCTCGAACTTAATGAAATTATATTCAAGTAACGTTTAAATTTTGGGACTACTATTCTGACAATATTCCTAATTATTTATCTTTTGCAATTTTTATATTATGTTATTCAATAATTCTAAAAAATATGTTGCATTATAATTTAAAAATATCTGATTCTATGATTAAATAGATAGTACGTCGATTGTATTAAAAAATGTTGTCATTTTTTCTTACTATTTTGTTTAAAATTATTTTAAAATTTTAATTTTGCATTTTTTATATGCAATAAACCGAAATCAACTTTCTTGAAGATGACCCGCAATTAAATGTTTTGCTATTTCATTTTGTTAAAATCTGCTATTTAAAAATGTTTATAGAGATAAAATTAAGATCAATACAAAAGTATCTAGTTTTGGAAGTTTGGGAAGGGGGACCCCGAGACTTTCATTGCCTGTGGGCCCCTAGAGTGCTTAATCCGACCCTGCTTATACAGATGGTTGAAAATTTATTTTCAGAAAATAATTGTTGAGGAATGTTAAAAAAAATTAGAGATTACATGCACAAAATTTAGTTTAAAACACAACTTTTGTTTCTATGATAAAAATTTCTACCTTTGTGCTTTAATAAAAATTATGCGCTTTAGAAATTTTTCATACTACAATATTTTTTTAAAACGAATAAACCCTTTTTCTCACTTTTCCTTAAATTTCGCAAGTTCTTTGATTTTGGATGCAAGATTGTTAAAGAAAGTATGATAATAATTTCTAATTAAGTGACAAGCATTGTTAGCGAAATAAATTGCTTATTTAGCGTGGGAAATTAAACAAGATCACTTTTGCTGCAAAGGGCAGAAGGTAAGACGAATAGATTCGTTCACATTAATAAAGTAGTTTGATAGCTTACTTTACAATGAAATGTCAATGTAAAAAAAAAATTGTATTATTAAGCAATTACATCTTTCAGGTGAGGAATATGTTATTTATATAGTATCCTTTTATTCTCATTTCTGCAAAAAAGATTCAGAATGAAGAATTTGGAAGTACGTTGATAATGTTAAAATGTTTGCTGCTACTCAAGAAGAATAAAGAATTAATGTTCGTAGATGCAATATAAACTACATAAAGGAAGAATTTTTTTTCACAATTGATTATTTTTTAGTATTTGCCATTTCTATAAAAGGTTCTAAAAATATATATATGTAATATTTTAATTTCTTAACTTGCTGTAATTATTTTAAACGATATCTCCTTTTTAATTACTTCCACTTTCATCGTAATAAGCGTACTTTTACTTCCACTTCGAGTCACGGGTCTTTCGGGAAAATCCCCTTCTTCCACTATACAGGGTGTTCATTAATTATTGTCGGGGTTTCCGTACCTCATAACTTTCGAATAAAAAATATTACGCAAAAACCGATTACGTATTCGTAAATTACAACTCAAAGAATTTTATTAATGATATTAAAAAGAATTATGAATTTGCACGTGGCTGCCCTTCGTGGCTCGTAACACATCGAGACGAAATTCGATTTCCCTCCAAGTGTTCTCCAGCATTTGTGGGGTAACATTTTGGATCGCAGTAACAATTATGCGCTTCAGTTCATCAAGGGAGGGCACAGGGGTCTTGTACACAATGTTCTTGACAAACCCCCAAACCAAATTTAGTTTCGAAAAACCACAATACACACATTGCTTTTTCTTGCACGGTCGCCATTTTTATTTATGACGTCATAATTACCCAGACTGCAAATGCGCTAAGATCGCATTGTTGCCACGTAAAATTCTTTGAGTTGTAATTTACGAATACGTAATCGGTTTTTGCGTAATATTTTTTATTCGAAAGTTATGAGGTACGGAAACCCCGACAGTAATTAATGAACACCCTGTATAACCTTCCTGCGCATTGTTAACTGCCCTTTTTTGCTCTGACTTGAACTGCCAAGCGACACACGGCCGGTGTTGCTCGTCAGTATGATCATGGCGGGGACTTGTAAAAATGATCCATGATAAAATCATTTAAGCATCTTTGTGGTACTTCAATAAAGAAGAGATTCCGTTAATCGTCTGTGAAAAATTCTTGCAATGCCTCTACAAACACCCAACATTTGAAGAACTTCTCATATATAAATAAGATATTAGTTTTATTTAATAAGATAATACTTGCAGTGCTTTCTTCTGAAATGCAGCTTCATAAAGAGGAATTTTCACGAAAAGGAAAGAACTATACCGTTATTAAATCGCTATCGCTACGTTTAGAAAACTGCGAGTTTTGCCGAGAGTTCTAACTATCTCAAAACCAAAATCATCACCAAATTTCCTTCGAAATTTTTTAGCCTCATTTCATTTAACTCGAAATTACCATATTATAACCTCTAATTTCTTTTAAAAAAATAAAGTATATGGTTACGGTGACTCATTCCCTAATCTGAATTCCACACCGCACTAACGTACCTTACCAAAAAGATTTTTCAACCGAGAACGTTAACGTTTTTATTTAATTTAATACAATAAAATAAGACAACCACTCTTCTAATTTAATATTTTTTACGACGATAACTATTTTTGAAAGCAAATATTAAATAAAATTATAGACTTAGAAGCAACAGTTTGTTTTATTAATTTACTAGCCGCCTTCGGTGACCAGCTGGTTCGCCTATATTAGAGATTATAACTTAAAATGATTCAGTTATATCAAATAATGCAACATATGTAGGATCTTTGAAATAGTTGTTATTGCTTATTTCATATTAATAATTTGTAAATAAAGCTATTTATCCGAAGAAGTTATTTCTGCTTTGAATTTTTTTAACGTAATGAACTGTCATTTTTGAAGAAAAACATCTGAAAACTCAAACAAATGACTATTAGGAATTAAGTAAAATGCCATGAAAAATGAATTTTTCGTTTATTTTTTTAGATAAAGCAATTAGTCCCAAAATTAAAAATGAGATAGAGATGCATCCAATATGAAATAGTAAAAAAGGATCATATTTAGATGCATAAATTCTAAGTTTCCAGTTCGGAACAGTAAATGAATGTATTTTTTAGCTGCTTATGCTCAAATATTAATTTGAAATTGCTGTTACAATTTGAAATGACCTTTAATTTTGATAAAATGGTATAAGAATAAAAAAGGAATTTTTTGAAATAAAAAAGTAATAAACTCTATAACTCGAGCCAATATTAGAGAATTTTTAAAACATCATCAATCATATGCAATCAGAAAACATTGTAAATTCACGTATAAAAAATTTATAACAGCGAAAAGCTATTTCAATTCTTTTTTTAATTTGATGTTTCATCATCTGTTTCGTTCTGATTGTGGTATTCTAATTGAGTTTATTGATGGATTGGTAAAGCATGTGTAATTTGAAACAGGAACGAATGTTCGATAAAATTCTGCAAAAAAAGTTGCGTAGCATTAAGTTTAATATCAGAGGAAAGGTCACTTTTCACATTTCAAAATGGAATAGAAATGGTTTATGCATAAAATGAGTTTAAAATGTTTGAAAATTGTAAAAAATCAGCATTTATCTTAGCATAATCAATTAAAAAGTAGTTTAAAATTTAGAAGGAAAAATTTTTTTGTGGTAGTGAACTGTGAATCTTTTTGTTAAAGCCAACCGCGGTGCACCCGCCTCCTACCCCGGGTACGCAAGAACAAAGTTTAGGAGCGCCTAGCCCCAGCAGGGGGGCTATCTCCAATCTAGCGAAAAGCTGGTGTGGGCTTGTCTTTTAGTTAAGCTGACATGGACTTAACTATTGCATGGAATGGTGATAACATCATCTCGATGGAATGAGAGAAATGAGCAACGTCTGTCTTACCTCGGGTACACGTGAATTGCTTCCACGCCATATCGAAGAAGGGGAAAAAAGGGGGAACCTATCTCCCCTAGAGGAAACAACGTTTCGTGACCGTGCCTTGAGGGTGTTGTCTATTCAGTAACATTTACCAATTTCAGAGCAATATAAGATGCTTTCAAAAAGATTTTACAATTCGATGAAATAATATACAGAGTTGAAACTAACAACATTAGAAAGGTCAAAATTCTCACTTTAAAATGGCATAAAAATAATTTTCGAGCGTTAATTACTTCGGAAGCTATTCACGAAAAAATGGCCGAAAACGGACAAAATTTACTTAATTTTTAAATGATTAAAATTTGAATAAAAAAATTGAAAAAAAAATGGCTCCGAGGTGCACATTCCCACCCTCCAAAGTATACCTGTACCGAATTTGTTAGCTCTAGGTTCGACGGTCTGTTCTGTAGACCGCCAAAAGGCAGACAGACACACAAACATTCATCTTTATTAATATTAGAGATCGATATTATTATTATACATTAAAAAAGAAAACAACTAAATGTCAAATGTTGATTTAGTTTGCATAAAGGATCTAATGTTCAAATATCTCGCCGGTACGAAAACAATTCTTAAACAGGTAGTTTCGAAAGGAAAACCACCGCCACCTTTAAATTACTTATTAACTCGAAACAGACTTATAAAATATACAGGCACAGGCATAAGACGTATTATCGAGATATAGGCAATTTAGTTTCTCGCTCTTATACATACACATCGTGGGGGGCCCACATTTACTTATGTGTAAGGGGGCCCACTTGCCAACGGGCAAGCTGGCCAGTCCGCCACTGCAGTGTATCTTTTATCTACATTCTCAGAGTGGCTGAGGGATCCTGCGCGAAAGAAAATATGCGATTCAGAGAGGGCAGGAGCTGCGATCTTGTAGTATGTGATCTTATTGACATGACTGAATTACAAAGAGAAGCTTATCATACTTCCCTTATGTCCCTCGATACAAAAACCGTTTTCGAAAATGTGGTAGGTTCTTTTTAAAACTATTTGATGATTTTAATGTGCCAAGATTATTTAAACATTTTATTTATTATTATTTAACGGAGAGGAAAGTGTCTTATGTTGATGAAATCGTGGAAACTAATAGTGACTATCGTAAAAGCTGCCCACAGGGATCAGTTATTACCTCTACTATACGGAATTAGTTTTATATTAATTCAGTTTTAAGTTTGGATGACCAGTGTACATTTTCGCAGATGACATCGCACTACTAAACTGGGAGAGAACAAGGAGAGATACATAAAAAATAGGTTATATATATATATATGAAAGATCAGGCTTTATAAAAGGAGAAAAGGCAGTCCATTATCATCAAGGAAAAGACGATATTTGTCCAAATCTTCATTTATTTAGGCATCAGGTTTTATTTCTCATAGGTAAAGCACTTAATTTATTTGCAACTCCATGACCAGAATTTAGAAGTTTACGCCCGCGCGGCGCGTTGTTGTTGAATGCTTACATCCCGGCGTGAAAAAGGGCTGAAATGAATGCGCAGAACGCTTAAGTACCCAGAATAGGGAATTCCCCTTGAAACTCGTGATTTGAAAAGAAAGTTGTAGTGCGTTAATTATGTTGAAAGTAGAAGTATTTAAAATGAGGTGTCGTTAAGATTATTTAGGAAAGTTAAAAAATTAAAATATCACATATATATTGGTTTTTCTTTTATGACATGGTTTTGTTTTCTTTTGTTAATACATATATGTCCTTTCCTTATAGTTATGTTTACTAGTTAAGGTTAGTGTACGATTTTTCTTCCTAAATTCTTTCATTTTAGGGTAAATTACCCTGTCTGTTTTTTCAACAACTATAGTAACAGTGATGGTTTGTACAGCAAAATTAATTTAACCTGGCTTAAGCTTGTCCGCAGTCAAGCTTCTATATTAATTGTTGAAAACTCCATATATGGATTGCCTTTTTTCAATACTTTTAATAACAACAGAGTTTTTTACATGTTGTCATAAATGCTTAAATTTAATTTTTGTTCATGGTATCTATAGTATTTTCAATTCTTTAGATTTTGTTTTAGATTTAGTTGTATTGTTTAAATTATGAATTTTTAGTATAGGATTGGCTTCATGATATGTCTTGTTTACTTTGTTTATGTAAGATCATATATAACAAGTTATATTTAGATTTATTATATATATATATATAATATCACTTAACTTTGCTTTAAATTCTAATATTATATATTTTAAAGTCTTAATGTATTCGAAATCACTTTTCTTAAACTCCAGTTTCGTTTTATTTCCCGCGCTGGAGGTATATTAAATCTCTCGTTTGGCATATTTATTACTAAAAGAATATTTTAATCGCTTCCACGCGCCAACATAAATCTCGAAATCAGCGACTTGTTGGAGACAGACTCCCTAAACACTTGCGTAATTTACTAAAAAAAGCTAATATTCCCTTCACTTTGATCACGTGTCTATGTGTTAAATCCCTACCTGAGAAAATGCAGGGATTTTGTGTCCTCTTTTGACTTAAAAACTTAAACTAAGATTCACGTATGTCCGCCACTTTCCAAAAAATGACTTAAATATTCGGATAATAAAGAAAATTAGAATATAACTCGGCTTGTTACTGATTACAACCACTAAAACCACTCTATATCGCGGCGAATTCACTGTGTTTGTGATTCTAGATTTGCACGCTCACCCTATGCTCTTGAAAAATTTAACCGTGACCGAATTGATAAATATATAGGAGATCCCACCTGAAATGAAGATTATCGAAACCCCTGATAATAACATTTATGACGGACGGATTCAGGATAGATAAAGAAAATGGATTCTCCCTTTGCATCTTTAAAAACAATAGATCCATTCATTTTTTAAATTTAAATGCTTAAATTTCAATCTTTCAAGCAGAGCTGACTGCGATGGATTTTGCGTCCAGTTAAGCTTAATGCAGACATTCATATACATTAAGATATATATAACACCACTTCATGCTCCCGTATTTAGAATCATTGCAGTCTGGAAGTGCGTGTTCAGATAGTCAATCTGAATTGGTGGCAGTATGGTGGGGTTTTGGCACAAGGCAGGATCAGTCTGCTTTGCAAAGAATACAATGCCAAGATCAAAATTTGTCATCAATATCAAAAAGAATATTTTTAATGCAAGGTGGTTGGCCTTGGTGAGGTCTCATGTCGGTAACCCAGACAATAAGCAGGCCGGCCACTTTGTGTCCTGAGAGCAACTTAATTTCCCGGTATCTTATTCATATATAAAGTTCAAAATAAACAAATTTATGGATGAAGAGTGAGTGAGTGATTGGGGTTTTATGGCACAAGGGCCAGAATTGGCCAAGCTGCGCCAAACATTTGTTTAGATTTGCGCTAAACTATGTAAAAATCAGGGCAAGATAAAAATGTGGAACTAATGTACATAAAAATAGTGTAAACATTAAAATATGTTAAAAGTGCTTAAATGAGAGGATAAAAGCCAATTGATTTCAAAAAAGGTAAAAGGTGAACATGAGGAGTCTTTCCAAGTAAATCGGTTAAGGAAATAGAACTTGTTTGAAAGTAACGTAACCGTAGAGAGTTAAAATTCGGGCATTCAGAAAGGATATGAAGGACTGACATAATGCAATTGCATTGGGTACACATTGGTGCCTGTTCTCCCATCAGCAGATGACGATGGGATGAAGAATGGGTTGATTATTGGAAAAATTATGTTTCAGGCTCTGTAGAGCGAGTCGGCTCTTTTGTGGACAAGTTGGATAGAATTTTTTATGAGATTTTAGTATTTTTTTGAGAGGGCATGAACCATTTCCTCTTTATCTGTTAAGTTTTAAACTCCTTGATTCAGCAGGATGCATCTGCGGCCAAGAAAATTTTAGTGTAAATAAAAGTCGAGGCTGCATTGAAAAACTAAGCTGGTGGTTGGTCTTGCACGGGTTCTCATGTTTCAGACTCGGCATAGCTCTTATCATTGATTGGGATTTTTTAATAATTTTATTGGAGGGTTCTCGAGAATTCTTATGTTAGGGTTGATTTTGGAGGAACTTCTATCCCACCGTGTCTGTTTAAAAAATTCTTTTTATTTGTATGTATTTTGGAAATTTTTTATCTCTATTGTATTTTATCGTGTGCTGGTGAGATGGGTTTCTTCCCCGTCTGGCCGTACACTCTTTCGAGTCGGCATGTGTTTGTATGTAAAGTAATTACCCATTTTGTGTTAGTTTATATTTTATATCAAGTGACTGCTTTACTACTCCGGAAAACCGCGGTGGGTTAAAAATCAACACTGATGAAAAAACATAGACACGTTTTCAAAGATTGTCATAAGTGTAGCAATATGTGTAATTTGTTAAAACTTAATAAAAATTTATTTATGATTTACTACATCAGTTCATAAAGTTACTTACCTTTTCGGTGTCTCAACATTACAAAATAAAAAAAGGTAAAGATCTACAATTTTGGTGAGAAGATCGTATTTTAAAATTCATGCATCTTCCCTTGCTGCGTTTCTGAGTTATCGCTTTCAGATAAACCCAAACAGATAGATTGGCAGATAGTCAATACGTGGACGGATCTGGTCCGAAATTTGAAACAAAACAATTCTGGTGATCAAGTTATATACCAAATTTCATGATGTAGCTCATTATGCGTTTGAGCTGTCATGTTAAAATGTACACGGACAGACAGACATGCTTTCTATTAATAAAGTTTTACGATTTTAATGAGAAGACCACACATCAAATTTCACTCGTTCAGCGCATTCTGTTTTTCAGTTATAGTGTTTACAGACAGAGCGATCGACAGACAAACGCAATTCCAAATTTTTTTTAGACTCCAGGAGGATTAAAACGTGGAGATTCTTTAAAATCTTGGTCGAATTTCTTGCCGAATATATACTTCTATTTGTATATTTTATACACGAGAAACTGAAAAGAATCCGATTTTATAGCTATCATCATCATTACTCAGCCTTACATTTGTGAAATGACAACGCAAATCTTGAAGGTTATGTGATGAAATTTAGTTGACTTAGAAAACTGCTTGTTTCATTTTTCTTGTAAAAATATCTTGAAATTTCCTTGAAGGGTTTTGGAACTCATGCAAATAGCTTTTCTGCACACAAAGAAGGTTTGAAACTCCTGTTTTTTCTCGTGGATTTATGTGTTCCTGAAAAAATAAATATTCTGAAACTAGTAATGAAATTTGAACAAGATAGTGCCAAAAATAAAGGTTAGTGTTTTAAAAATCTTTGTAATAAAAAATTGATTTATTAATCTAAATTAAACATTTTGTACTAACAGGACACTTTATAGCTCCACGTGTTAATGTGTATAAATTTAAGTTTATATAAAAGACGATAATCAATACAAATGAAAAGAATAATGTAACTACTGATTGAGAAATATTTAATTTAACTACTTTATTAATGCCTGTGCCAAACTAGTAATCATTTTGAAGACTAATAATACCTAATTAACAAACAAAAAGTTCTCTGGGTCATATTTGCTGCATTCAAAACTTTCAAACGTATCGATAATTACCATTGCAAGTGATATTTCAAATTCAAATAAAGTGAACTTGTGTCTTTCCAATTATGCAAACATTAAAAAAAAGGCACCTCAAAAGAGTTAAATGTGTTATTTATGTTCATTAACCCTTTATTTACTGAATTTACCTACTAGCAACTTTTTAATTTTGTTTTTTAATCATTAGATAATTTTTGTATGTAGAATAACCCTGGGAATGAGAAAAACACTTTTTTAATTAATTAAAATTACTTAATTAATTTAATTAATAATTGAAAAATTTTACCTTCTGCCTTCAGTTGCCATTTACTGCTTGTTATTGAAACTCCATTCTCCGTGTTCTTGTGAATACTGCCAGGAAAAACGGCCATATTGCGAAGGTATGAACGTGATTAAAGCATTACTTTAAAGTACCGTCAGTAGATAAAGGGTTCAATGTAATGTCAATATGTTTTTCAAAAAAGTGAATTCTGTTTTGTTCGAAGCAACAACAAGAAAATAATGAAAATAAAAATATAAAAAAACACTATTATTAGTATACTAAAATGTAAAAAATTTCTTTTATCGAAAATATGGAAAAAACAAGAAAATAATGAAAATAAAAATATAAAAAAACACTATTATTAGTATACTAAAATATAAAAAATTTCTTTTATCGAAAATATGGAAAAAAACAAGAAAATAATGAAAAAAAATATAAAAAACACTATTATTAGTATGCTAAAATGTAAAAAATTTCTTTTATCGAAAATATGAAAAAAAACAAGAAAATAATGAAAATAAAAATATAAAAAAACACTATTATTAGTATACTAAAATGTAAAAAATTTCTTTTATCGAAGATATGGAAAAAAACAAGAAAATAATGAAAATAAAAATATAAAAAAACACTATTATTAGTATACTAAAATGTAAAAAATTTCTTTTATCGAAAATATGGAAAAAACAAGAAAATAATGAAAATAAAAATATAAAAAAACACTATTATTAGTATACTAAAATGTAAAAAATTTCTTTTATCGAAAATATGGAAAAAACAAGAAAATAATGAAAATGAAAATATAAAAAAACACTATTATTAGTATACTAAAATGTAAAAAATTTCTTTTATCGAAAATATGGAAGAAAAAACGTAAAACCGTCTGCCGCTGATAGAAATATACTAAGAAAACTGGAATTATAATCACACATTTATAACATACTTTATTTCTTTCTTACTCGCGTGACAAACTGCTAACACGGTTTTGACCATTTTGGGTGATGCTTTCGCTTTTTGAAAAGGTCCGTCCCAAAATAGCCCGGTTAACTTTCAGTCTACATGCCCACTTACTTCGCTCCTCTTAGGATCGCCAACTCTCTGCCGCCAAGAATGGAGAGGAGAGGATATTTGTTTTGGTTGCGCAGTGATGATTTTAACAAGTGAGATGTGCGCATGCGCGGAAATTGATCGGTTCATCGGTGTTTTGCGCATGGCGCGATATTACGATTCGTTTTGACTGGCTTGTTCCGTTTGATTTGATTGGTCGATTCAATCGAATTTGTTTTGTCGGTTTGATTCTCGTCTGATTTTATCGTTTCGTTACGTGCGCTTCGTACAGCTGTTGTTGATTATGGCATTGATTCCCTTTCGAAGTATGTGGATCAGGGATTGATAGCAAGCGGATACCAGTGTCCTAAGTGTAAACAGCAATTCGGCAATTAAAATAGGTATGTGAAGTTTTAACTACACTTTTCTCGTTTTTGAACATTTTCAGTCACTTTTAGGTTCAGAATTGTGTAGGTTATTCTGTGTTTCCGCTTCTCGATAAATAAGCGAAGCTACTAGTGTCCCGCTTTGCAGAAAGCGAAGCCGCTGATGTTTTTTTAAGTTAAAAAAATTGGCCGGTACGCGTTTGAAATGCCGGAGGCATTGCGTGCTCAATCGCTTCCTTTTCAAATGAAGCCTGCGCAGTACAACAATGAAAAGCGCACTGCGCATCCCAAACAGTGTTTGGCGCCAGCAAATCAAATTGCGCCACGAAAGATTGGCGAGAAGCAAGTGGGCACCGTAAACCGAAAGTTTACCAATAGCCCTCGTGTTGCTTAAAAACGGGACATTAATATGACTCAACTAAACTCAAATCAAGCCTTTGAAACAGTTGCATGGGCCTCTTTAGCCTTCCAGCAGGCTCGCCTATGTAGGAGATACTTATGGTGTGCATCGTATTAGATACTTATATCGATCTTTTATAAATTTAAGTACAATTTCTATTTATATAACCTTTGTTTTGTATGGAGCTAATAAATACAGATTATATAAATAAAAGTTGCAATTATTTTTGTAAAACAACACGATATAAATATGTAATACAATGCACAGTACAAATATCTTCTGCATACGCGTGCCCGCTGGAAAGTTAAATTCGAGGAGCATTTTTCTTTCATAACCAAGGCTTTAATTTTGTTGGCCTTTCTGTCTTCTTTATCTTTCCAGTACTATCTGGGTTTCTGAGAAAGTTAGGCATTCCATGGAGCTGACATGGAGTACACGAGAAATCTGTCTTACACCTTTACCATCATTGCTATATACCAAAGATTGGCCTTTTTGAAAATCCCGTAATGCTTCTCAAGTCGCATTCATTTTCATCCTTAAATGCTCGCAATGTATCTCGCGGGTATAAAATCTATTATATGTGAAACCGGTTTTGATAATTTCTACTCTATAACTATAATAATTAGTATAATGGGATTTCAAATGAGTATTTTGGAAGGAAAATTCAAATTGCAATGCGTTAAAAACAGCTAATGGATGCAGATTGGATGCGTATCTATTGGATGTTGAGACTGACGGATGAGTAATCTAGCAAGGATCGGCACAGTTGATGATAGAATCGTACTTTATTTTAATAGCTAAAAATAATCCACACTTACCCTTTCACCTGGAGCTCAAGCCGAAAACTCAAAATTCTAAACAAGCATCCTTCTACTCTTTTAACACAGCGAAAATTACCAAAACTGCAAAAACCAATTCGTTATTGCACAGCGTGCAATAACGAATCCGAAATCCATAAAATGGAGGTTGGCTTCCGACTGCATAACTGCATCCATTTATTCTACAATATTGAAAGATGGCTTTGATCTCTCTTGGCAACAATATTTTGAAATTTACTAAGGAATTTGTTTTTTGTTAAAAGATTGATTACACAGGTCTGCAAAAAAATACTTTTTGAAAATTGTTTTAGTTTTGATGACTGATGTTTATATTATTTTCAGTACTGATTTAAATGAAATCTGTATTCTTAAGGTTTTCTCACAAAACGGTTTCATATTTTGGGGTAAATGACTCAAATCAATATATTTTGACATTTTTATTTCATCATCTCTTAAATACATATCATAGATTTTTATTTCAGGTTTCTTTAAAAAGTTATCGAGAGTAACCTCTTTTTTTGAGTTTTCAAGCATCGTAAGAATATTGCTCATCAAAGGATTCAGCACGGTGTATGCATTGAACTGATGTTCTTAAAGTAGTAGGAAGGGGCTTGCAGAGTTTGTTGGGCTCATGGTGGTTTCTCTTCTGGCCCTTCTTCATCGTCAGTGTCTTCATATTCTGAGGTGTCAATCTCATCGAAACCGATCAGTACAATCGGATTATTGATCACCAGAACAGGCGGATTTTCTGTGCATTAAGATACAGGAGATCCGTTGAAAGCTGTTTTGATCAGTACATCCGTGATCACCACAAGCTGCGACTACTGTAATTTCTTGGATAAAATTTATGTACAGTAAATTATTATTTAGAATCTCTAAATATGTTTAATAAGTTCATACAAATAATATTACATTGCTCGTAAATATACAAAATGTGTACATATTAGACCTACGATTTGTGATAAAACTGTACGTGATGGAATTTTTTAATTATTTTCCCAGTAATTAGCATCCCAAAAACTATAAAAAACACTAATTATTTTAAAACAATTTTTTCATTGCAAATCTGCGTTATTAGTTTTCAAGATTTACAGGTGTAATTTTATAATACATTTTTATGGGAACATCAAGAGTTTTAAATTTTTTCAAACTAACCTTTAGCAGT
This sequence comes from Araneus ventricosus, assembly GCA_013235015.1. NCBI lineage: Eukaryota > Metazoa > Arthropoda > Arachnida > Araneae > Araneidae > Araneus > Araneus ventricosus. The sequence goes on from BGPR01021910.1 coordinate 18,367, forward strand.
TCAAAGGCTTTTTCAAAAGCATTCTAGCAAGTCTAATCCATTTTCAGTGAATTTGTTAATGATTACATTTAAAGGTATAAAAAAAACCGCAACTTGGGTCAAAAAGGTCGAGTCCACCGCAACATAGGACTTGCCGGTAAAAAACTGATGTCGGGTCCATTTAGACATAGAACTGCAAAGAGTTAATCCTTTAGTGACTAATGTCTATCATTTTGTTTTCACTAAAAATTTTAACATTTTTTTTATAGTATTTAATGTTGCAAAACTTATAATTTCTGTTATTTAGAATGTATTTTTACTTTTTATGCAGCTTGCAGTAGGAGTTCAATAGTACACATTACATAAAATTATTTTTATTTAGATGTTAGATTTTATTGTATGTGATTTACCAAAGCATCGGTTCTCCAAATGTTTAGCTATTACTTTCTAAAAAAAACAGACATAAAAATGTTCACCTGATATAAATAAAATTCTTGTGGTTGAAGCAAAGGATTTCTGCGGTTGAAGTTGTTCTTGTGGCTGATATATCAAACAAATATTGGCAATATGTATTGACAAACACCGGACGATTTTAAGCATCCACGGCGCATTGGGATGGCTTGATTGAAGAAAAGTCAAAAATTTTAGTACCAGAACACTAAAATTTTTGTGTCGTAATATAGCCCTAAATGGTTATGTAACAATGAGTAATTGTTTTTAGAAAAGAATAAATAATATTATTTGTTCAGTAACAGGTGAAATCTTTTTGAAATTATTTATTTTCTTCTTTAAATCAACACACAGCTGGTTTTAGAACTGTATTGTGGGTACAGCTTACGTTTTACCTTTATAGAGTTCGAAATTTAGGTGAAAGAAAGTACACGTATTTTCAAGAGGAACTTCATATTCCTCGTGAGCTTTGTTTTGATGTAAGTCAGTTTATCATTTTAACTTTGGCTGATGTTCTGCGGTAAGTTCTAATGGAAAATTTGCTTTTTCCCATTGGTTTAAAATAATTGCGAGTAGAAGGCCCTTAAAAATCTATCGTCTGAATACATTTAGAGAAGAAATATTAAGATGTTTCTTGCAAATTATATCATGAGAGTTATTGAAAATGATTTTAATCGAAAACGATTATCTTATTGTGTTTATTTTTTCCTTTGGATGATAAGCTTTTGGTTATATGTTTTTGGTCATTTTTAATTAGATTATTTTAGCAGTTAGTTTATGGCGACAATAAAATGTTATTCTGTTTAGAGATAAAAACTCTGCTTTTAAAAATTTGTTTGTAGTCCGATATGCCGACACTGCGATAAACATGTTTTTATCACACATATTCAAGCAATTTATGAGGATTTTATTGATTTTTGCATATATTTAACTATCAGTAATGCCGTGCCATACTTTCGAATTTCGACCCCCCCCCTTCCGAAAAAAGGATTTAGTTATTGATTATGTAAACACATGCCAAGTAAATCTATATATACGAAAGAGAAAGTCACTCATCAACGAATCTCCCAAACCACTGGGACTAGAAACTTGAAATTTGGCAGGTGGTTGCTTCTTGGGGAGTAGGTGCTCACTAAGAAAGGACTTTTCGAAATTTTAATTAATTAAAAATTACCTTAAATTTTAACGTTTATTCACAACAACCTCGGAGCCTATTATCGCACAAAAACCATCTTAACATCATCTTAAAGTTCAAAAAGTTAGCTTTTCAATGATACCAATTTCATTTTTATGCGACATTCTGTTTAATTTTAATTAATTTTTGAAAGTGTTTTCAAACAACAATGTTTTTGTTATGGTCTGCAGCTTTTTTTTGGCGCATGCGCGGATTTTTTTACATTAAAACTCTAAAGACACGGAAATATTTTACCCCGCACAACAAGGTACCAATAATGTGTTACTATGCGGACGAAATAGCGGGCATCAGCTAGTATACAAATAAATAAATATGAAAATATAAATTTTGGGAAATTTTAAGAAAGTCGGACAGGCATCAATAAAAGTCAATTTATCTAGTAAACAAACAATATAAATAACACGGCAAGCTACGCAATCCAAGCATTCGTTATGATTATAATAATTTGCCTATTGATGAAATATGTTGTTACTAACGTATAAAATGTTTCACTTGAGTTTCTAGCACTTTTCACCTGAGTTAGTTTAAGTTCGCCGGTGAGAATTTTTAAAACTTCATTTACTAACTAACAGGCGAGGATGCTATCACTGAAGTCGGTAAAAAATGCTATCCTAATACTTTATCCGTCGCTTCGCTGTAGGCTTTGTATTATATGAGAAAAAAAGGGATATTGACAACGGAAATAATATATATAAGATATTTGCGTGTGAAATTGAGTTGTTAAAAATAATTTTCTTGTGATAAAAGACATCAGAAGAAAAGTGTTTTAAGTATGAAAATAAAAGTAATAGGTATCTCTAGAGAAAATGTGAACTTTCGTAAAAAATTAAAATGAATGTTATATTTTATTTATTTTTATACGTTTAGAATATAAAGTAAGTGAGTTAAATTTTGAATTATTTTTTCTAAAGAACAGCAAATTTAATAAGAAATATTCGATAAAAGATATGTGAAATTTTAACGAGTACTTATACATAGCTACAGACAATTGTTACTGGGATTGAACACAATTTAACTGATTCCACAGTGGATCGCTGTCTATTTACACTCAGCTCCCTTTGATATTTAAATGTATTTTAAATTTTACTTTTCCCTTTTGTGGGAAACTTTTCAAGCTTTTGTTACTACTGTTATTTTTAAAAATTATTTATTTTTTCTGGAATACAGAAAATTCCAGCCCTTTAGCATATGGAATCAAAATTTTAATATTTTTTATATCCTTCCAAAGATTTTGCTGAAATTCACCACCTTCCCCATCCAAAGAATATTTTTCGTTTTAAAATAATTAGTATCAAAATAATTTTGTTGTATTTGTAATATGTCTTTATCGATTTTTAATTGAGATATTTTATTATTGAATTAACAGACTGCCTTTTTTGTCTTTTTGTTTAAAAAATTAGTTGTTTTTAAAATTTGTTTCTATTATGCCTTAATCCCCTCCCATTATTTTATTTCTGTTCACTTCAAATGTATGCCCTGGTGTGAGAACCTCGGGTGTAATAACACTGGTCATTTTATTGCATTCGATATCTTCAAAAGTACTATCAGTTACATAAATTTTATCCAAGTTCCTGTTGTGATTCACTCAAAATATGAGAACTTTAGTGATAGTAAAAGGATGAGATGTTTTCAACTTCGGTTTTCCAAATTCTGATTTTATAGAATTTCAAAATTTGATGCGAAATTCTATATGATGTTTAAATAAACAAACAAAATTTTGGGCACAAAAACACATTCTGAACACTATTTCAAAATTATGCGATAGTTACTTCCAATTCATTTCCTGCAAAAGGTTAGATTTTTAAAAGGTTTCTGTTCCTAGTTCTTATGCTACATTTTATTAAAATGCTGTAGCCTGCTTTATTGACATTTGAGGATTTGGACGAAATACTTATAAAGGAAGTCTGTCTGTAACCCAGAAACACATTGAGCTATAGAGATAAAACTTGTCACATGGATTTATCACTAGACTTGCAGATCTGCGTCAGATTTTTCACCAAATCCACCGAAGG
>BGPR01021911.1:0-25930 GCA_013235015.1 Araneus ventricosus
ATTAAACTCATTTCTTTTTTAAATTCTAAAAATGAAGTTATTGTTTCATAAATTTCCTTTAATGCACTAAGCATCGGATATTATACTAATCCTCGATTTAACAATCAAGTTCCGTTCCCACTGGCATACCGTATTTCAGAACTGGTCGGAAGTCGGATTCGTATTCCTCAACACTACTTTCATTCAAACGGATTATAAATACGGTACATATAACACAAAAATTCAATTACGTGTTGTCATAATACATAATGTGTATGTATTATATTATGCGTACATGGGTCGATCCAGGCGAAAATTGGAGCCGTTTTGAGGCCCCTTCACAATATTCCACTTCATAAAAACGGCCCCTTCACAGAATTAAAATTCATAAAAACGGCCTCTTCACAAAACTCAAATTCATAAAAACGGCCCCTTCACAAAACTCTAATTCACAAAAACGGTCCCTTTTTTTAATCTGACTTCTTTTTAAAAAGTTTTTGAATGAGGCATTGCACAAAATACACGTTTTTTTTTTCAGTATTATATCAAATTACTGCATATATTTGGTTCAATGAAACACTTTTGATATTAAACGCAAAATGTAGAAATATGACTGCTAAAATTAAAGGTTTAACATGATAAAAAAAATTTTCACAAAAATAATTTTTTTCGCAAAAATATTTTTATTTTTCACAAAAATAATTTTTTTTCTGAAAAATGGGCCCCTATAAAAACTTGGATCGACCCCTGACGTACTTTAACCTACTTCAGCCTGAAATTACATTTTATTTTGAAATTTATTTTTTGTGGTCATAAGTGCGGACGCTTGTAAGTGGCTGAGAATATAAATCTTCGAATTTCAGATTCACTTCCAGTAAAGATCGCCAGTATGATAGCAACATTAAATATATATAAATTCTTTTATGTATTCTCTTATTTTATTTATGGTTCTATTATATTTTTGAATACTGGCAGGGACACCTCAAGTTGACAATGCGCATTAAGATCAAAAGTCAGGACCATTTTACCTGGACTTAGGAATACATCGTGTGTCTTTACTTTTCTGACAACTTGAATTCTCACTGCCTGTAAAACTGAAATAAGCAGGGGTTTAACTAAATTTTGAATAAATTAATAATCTTCTTTAAAAAGCTATTAAAGCAATTGACTGAAATATAAAACACTTACTTAGCTTACTTAAAATAATTTGAAACAAAACTAAACATTCAAATTTTGCCATAATTATGAAAGGGATGAAAAGAGACACGACTTTTTTACTTGTACCGCTGTCGTACTCTTAAAAAAGTCATAGACTTTAAAAACAATTTTTTTTAATCCATTAAATATTTTCATAATATTAGGATATAAGGACAAGCATTTTAATACAAAAAGAAATTTCCGTCATTCGAATTCCATTTCTCTCGGGAAAAATCTTCTTTGCAACTTCAAATCTAAATCCATGCAATAAATAATTTTCCATCTGAATACAGAAACGTAATTTTTTTTATTTATAATCTATTCATGTCTGGTGTTTTGAATTTTTGCTACCGAAAGATAAATCTGCTACGGCATTAAAGTTATTAATTACTTGTAAATCACAAAATATTATCCTTTCTCATTTCAAAACTCGTAAATTACTGCTGCTGTTGGTTTTTATACTAATTCTTGCACTAACCCGTTGGTTCTTTCTCTTTATCATAAATTAACTGCTGCTGCTGGTTTTTATACTAATTCTTGCACTATAACCCGTTGGTTCTTTCTCTTTATCATAAATTAATGTTGCTGTTGTTTTTTATACTAATTCTTGCACTAACCCGTTGGTTTTTTTTTTCTCTTTAACATAAATTACTGCTGCTGCTGGTTTTTATACTAATTTTTGCACTAAACCGTGGGTTCTTTCTCTTTACCCTGCTGACTTCTCTAGAGAAAGAATGAATTTTGTTCATATGATTTGTGCCTGCGTATCTTTCTAAAAATGAATAATAATTTTCGGTGATAAAGCTCTTCCAAATGATTCATAAATAAAAAAATCTATAAAACGCATATTCTGAATATTCTTCCCATTTCTTTCCATAACATATATGAGAAAATTTAACTTGCATTTAATTATAAAAAACAAAGATAATTCACGACTTTTATCCGACAACTTGAAAAAACATCGACAGCGCATTGAAGCTATTTTTTATTTTAGAATTAATTTGAATAACTTAATAATTCATTAATAAAATAATATGCTTTCTACATTTTTTTACTTCAAGTAAGAAATATTTAGTAGGGAAATTTTAATTTAACGATTGACGTTTTTAAATAATTACTGATAACAACTACCTCTCAATAAAAAATTATTAAATTATCAACAAAAAATTTAAATTCAAAGTTAATTTTTCTGCATCTTTTTTACTTCATTCTTTACGCTCATTTCATAAAAAAAGTCATTCAATTTAATAAAATCAAAATTGTGTCCCACAATCATTTTTGCTAACCAACATTCAAAATCTGACTTAAGCGCTGGACGGCCAAACTTAACTATTAATTTAAAATTAACTGAATTATTAATTAAATTAAAGGTTAATTAATCAAATAAACTTTAATCAAAAAACTAAATCAAATTAACTTCATTATTAATTAAAAAATTAGTTAGTTTTCAAACCATTTTTCACATATTCTTTACATTCAATCCACAAAAAAATATACAATGTAGTGTTAAATCATTTTTGTCAACCAACACTAAGAAACTGAATAGAGCACCATTTCTGGAAGGACTAAAATTCGTCAACGCGACCACAACAAACAAGATCCACAGTTTTAAGACATCGCTTGTCACCGGGTAAGCGGAACTGTCCATATTTTTCAATTATGAACCACACCATGATGTTCGTAACACGAAAAGTCATTTCTACTTCTGCCTGCCTTTATACAATGACAGCACACCTACAGGCGGAAGTTTCTGTTCTGATCAGAGTCGAGAGATTACAGTGCGGAGATAATAACAAAAAAAAAAGTGTTAACCGAAGCATGAATGTACCGCTCGCTACCGACGGCAAAGGAAAACATAAAAAGGAAACAAACTGAAAACAGAAATCTAACGAAATGAATACATTTACTCTACTATGCAAATGAGTCACACGGATAATATGGTTCCACTAAAATAACGATTGGTTAGTTATTCTAAATAAGGCAATTTAAAATTTTCCAAACACCGTTGTTTTAAAGATACGCCTCTGTCAAACAGTACCCATGCATCAATAAAATATTAGCAAGTATAATTTATCAAAAAAGAATGATAAATATGTATTTAACCTTCTTAAAGCAAAAGAAAGCTTGTTAAGTTTTATACCATGAAAACTAAGCAGATAACATAAAAAGGAAGCATAAATGTGATTACATTTATTCTACTACAAATCACAAATAACATGGTTCGACTAAAATAGCGAATGATTCGTTATTATAAATAAGGCAATTTAAATTTTCCAAGCGCCATTGTTTAAAATATACGTCTCTGTCGAACTGTACCAAGTATCAATACAATATTAGCAGGAATAAATTATCAAAAAAAGAATAATACAAATATGGATTTAGCACAACAATGCTTGTTAAGTTTTATATCATGAAAACTAAGCAGATAACATAAAAAGGAAGCATACTGTATAAGAAATGCAACAGAATGTGACTACATTTATTATAACAACAAATCACACGAATAACATTGTTCGACTAAAATAAAGAATGATTAGTTATATTTTAAATAAGACAATTTAAATTTTCCAAGCGTCGTTGTTTTAAATAGACATCTCTGTCGAACTGTACCAAGTATCAATACAATATGAAATTATCAAAAAAAAGAATAATACAAATATGGATTTAACCTTTTATAGCAAAACAAAGCTTGTTAAGTTTTATACCATGAAAACGGAGCAGATAACTGCTTCGCCAACATGATAAGAAAACATCAAGATAGGAATCGTAAACAGCGGCAAAGTTGCTGTTCGTAAAACATACCGATTTATAAACAACTTCGTTGGATAGCAGTGAACGGAGATAAAAAAAAATAAATAAGAAAACATAATATTTATTGACATGAAGAGTAGGTAGTGAACTGATTACACTGAAAGCATGTCAACTATAAAATTTTCGGAAGCCATGAAAACTTATTGGCTTTTAACTAAACAAACCAGAAGGATTGTAAAAATGTTCTGGATTTGAGTTTTGTCAGTGAAAATAGAATATTCTTTAACTAAAAAGACCAACAGGATTGTAAAGATGTTCTGGATTTGAGTTTTGTCAGTGAAAATAGAATATCCTTTAACTAAACAGACCAGAAGGATTGTAAAAATGTTCAGGATTTGAGTTTTGTCTGTGAAAATAGAATATCCTTTAACTAAAAAGACCAGAAGGAATGTAAAAATGTTCTGGATTTGAGTTTTGACTGTGAAAATTGAATATCCTTTAAATAAAAAGACCACAAGGATTGTAAAGATATTCTGGACTTGAATTTAATGCTTTGGATGATCCCGGTTTTCACTTTCCAGTTAGCAAATCACAATAAAAACATTAACTAGATTTAGTTTTTTAGAAGTTAGCATCTGGAAACTTAGTGCAATATGGTTATCCTAGTTAGGTAGGAGAAAGAGAGTAAAATTCATTACCCTCCTATGATCATATTTATGTATTTATTTCTGATTCCGAAATTTTTTTAAAATTATTTCCATGAACAATTACAATAATTAGAAGTGAAAGAGTGTAAGAAATAACAAATTGGTCAGCCCTTGCTTTTTAAAGTAACGTTACCCTTCAAGTCCCAGTTCTTAAACCGGAAACATTTTGATCCGGATTCGAATAAAATGTCTCAAGTTGTCCTTTTTTTTTTGCATACAAGTTAGTAGCTCTCATAAAAAAACTTTAAAAAGTTTACCTAGACTCAAAAAATTAGCTTCTGAATAATTCCCTTTCCTGACTTTTACTAAACATGAATTATTCTTAAACAGTTTAGCACCTTATTTCTCTGAGTACTACTGATTTCCATTATACGCAAGGTGGCACTATCTTTGTGCTAACGCAATGTGACCACACATCCAGAATATCCACGTCAGTCCAGTATTTCGGTATTTGCCAAGAACTGGCATCTGAAGTCCCCCGCCCTAAATACCTATATTGATTTTCTGAAAATTTGATTACTTTAATCTTTATAAGACTTTTTTTTTATTTGAACGTTTGAAACAAAGAAAATGTATTTCCCACCTCCCCAATTCCTATTATGTGTAAAATATATAAGCAATGACAGTGTTAATGTTTTTGAAAATTCGGGCTGGCAAAGAACTGACCCAGAAGACTTTTAGGTTTGAGACGATTAAATTAAGTAGTTGGGACATAATTTTCATATTCAATGGTCACATTATTCTTTTAATTTGAACTTACGCATGGAAATATTCCCTGGGACAACTACATAAATTTAACATTGAAAGGATTTAATCACGGAAATTAATATGGTAACTAGCTGTGTGTCCCGGCGTTGCACGGGCTATCACGAATAATAGGATATTCCCGGGCGGAGAGAGGTGAGGTCACGTGAGACATTGGGATCCATATATTTTCATATGCCCCGCCTCCGCTTTTCTCTACAATCAACAAATATCGTCACTTACTTTCCCTAACAGACGTTACGAAGTTAAACACTTTAATGCAAAAGAAAAAAAGCATGAAAACGATTTTTTTTCCATTGTTAATAAATCCAAACACAGAAGCACGCTCAAAAAGAAATACCAACCTCCGTTAAATAAATAAAAAAAAATGCAACACCGGATGCGAAAACTAATAATAGGGGGAAAAATAGAATCCTCCGTGAATGAATTCACCATGCTGCCAATAGATGGCAGCACGTCAATTCATTCATTTTGACGGTTTTAATTACTATCTTTTTAACTAATTATAATTTCGGAATTTAAATAGTCGAAATGGATTCCTTGGATTATTTTCCATCTTTTGGTACTTACGGCTAGTTTCAGGATTCAGTGGTTCGTGACAAGATAGAAGGACATAGATACATATGTTTGTTTACCCTCGAATTTTAATAGGCTAGATTATGTTTCTGATCAAGATATTAATGTATTAGGCTTCATTAAGGAATTTAAAGTCAATAAAAATTCAGAAATCCAAAAATACGATGATTACAAGAAAACAAAATGCATAAATTATCTAATCCATTAAATTGACGTTTTTTTTAATTCATTTTTTATATTAATAGCGTTTAGTAACAGTTCACCTACTGATATATGACATAATAATCATATCAAAAACATATAAAGACAAATGAAGTCATAACAAATGTTAAGGGGACAAAATCACATTTCTCGATATTACTAATGCACAGATATTTCAATTTTGTTCCAAATAAAAATGATTAAAATAGTTCTCTTTATTATGTAACTTATTGCAAAATCCTTGAAATAAATTGAATGCATTTTCCATTGTCTCATAACCAAACAAATGTTTCGTAAAAGATTGCTTTAAAATATAATAGCTTTCCATTAAAATGGTTCTAATGAAACCAGACGCGGCATAGAAAAAGATGGTTACATCAGCTGTAAAAACCTATTTTTAAAAATAAGCAAAAGAAAGAGGTGCTTTGATTGCACCGTCATAAAGCTAGTGAACTGCTTACGTAACTGTTGTATCAGCAGATTTAATATAATGGACACCAAAAAGACTCAATTCAACTCACTAAAATGAATAAAAAATTTGTATTTATTTATTGCAGCTTTGAAAAAACTTGTCATTTGTTCATTCAATAGATGTGCAAAAAAAAATCGTAAAAACAAGAGAATGTTATCAAATAAAACGAATTAAAAATATCAGAAACATTTGAACTGATATCTACCATTCACGTTTCAATTTATCACCTGGAAATTCTAGATTTTCAATGCCAGAAATCACTCCTATGTGCACTTTGGCATTAGCATCAAAGCCATTAATTCATTTCCAATGCCTTTAAACAGACACTTATTGTGAACCAAATATTTATAGTTATGTAAAACAAAAAATAACATGGCTTAAGTTATGAAGATAAGAATCTCTCCCTCATGTAAATCGAACGCATACTCCTTTTTTGTTTCTGCCAACAATTCTGATTCTTCCAATATTTGAGACTTATATTTCCATACCAATTTCAAGCGACCCCCCCCCCCTCTCCTCCAGCGATTTATGTTGAAAAATTCCTCTTTTCTAAAGAATTCCGGAATTTTAAATGCTTAATAAGAAATAAAACTAATTTACAACTTATATGTGCGAGTAATTTTATTTCAGTATCAACAGAATATATATTTTAATATTTTAGTTTATTTATTTAAAACTCACATCGACCAGCCTGTCTAAGAGGGTGTAAGGCCCGAGACTGGCCGACGGGAAAGAAAAACATCTACAGCACAGAAAAACAAGTCCAAGACTAATAATAAGCCAAGAATAAAATTACACTGAAAAAGCACTGAACACAACAAAAATCAAAAGTACAAGATAAAAATTAACAAATATCAAAACACAACAATAAATAGCATAAGATGTGATTAAAAGTCCATATTTTAGTTTGTATTGTTAGAATAACGCTAAATTTCATATTTTAATTTATATAATTAGCCCCTTTTTTATTTTTTGTTGTCTGTCATGTCTTGGCGCCCCTCTTACGAGAAAGTGAAGGGTGGGAGAGAGAGACTTGCATAACAGTTTAAGAATCACTAGCTTATAACTCTTTTCCGTTCATTGGTTTCACAGTGACACATAGAGCATTTTTTTACTGTGCATGGGCATAATGTAGCGTGATATTTCTTTCATAACTTAAGAGCCTGACATATAGGGCAACTTATATAAAAATTCCAATTCAATACCATTAGTATTCTTAAAGATATCGGCATTGCAAGAGCTAAATTGCTTTTGATCTCTAAGAGAAACAAAATGGTGAGTGTTCTTGCATAAACTGGTATTTTTTAAAACTGAATCTTCGAAAGTAATATTGAATTTCATGGAAGTTGAATATCATGAATACTCACGTATACTTATGAATTAAATGCATAATTTGAATTGCATTTCGACGATAACTTATTCGGAGGAAAAATAGCCCGTTACCGTTCATTGGTTTCGCTGCGAAACCAAAACTTTCCTGAAAATAAAAAATGCTATTTTTTTTCTTCTTTTAAATATTTACGATCAGCTACATGTCTAACACTCATTTTTTGAAATAAATTTAGTAATTTCCAAAACGAAACACGAAAAGAACTCGAAAGGGTTAAAACCCTTTATACTGACACAAAAAGTAACGACAACAGTTTTAAAAATCCACTTCACCGAAGCTGTCTAGCAAAAGACATTTAACTTCTTTAACTAGGGTTACTGCCCCCCCCCCCCCCTCGCTCCCGACATCATCAGTCCTCTACTAAAAGCAGCATCAATCTAACACTTAAAACCGAATCTTCGAATAAAAAACGCGCCTTTCTAAACTAAAGGATGTACGGCCAGGCACACTTGTCACACACAGCAAGACGATGCCTGTGGTGATGCCACTCCTAAAAACCCTCCCTAAAGGATTTTCTCAGCGAGGACTATCATTTTTATCCTCTCAAGCACGACAGACGATCTCCAGCGAGGAGTTCACCCTTTTTCCGTTCCCACGTTCCCAGGTGAGGCGCATCACGCCACTCGCCACGCCCCTGTGATGCTCGAAGACCGATTACGCAACGCTCCTGCGCCCTCGCCACTGGAGCATTCAAGAAAAACAAACGTCATTTGAGTGTGACTCCGAAAATCGGGATGACCTGAGGAGTCTTCCGCTCGGCCCCTTTCCTTTGTCTTCGCGGTGGATGAGCCATCCATCAACTCAAGTGAAGTTATTATCCAGGCAGGGACGAAACTTGTCATTTCTTTCTCCTCTCTCCATCAAAATTTTTGAGCAATTATAGAAAATTATAGTGGGTCCATCTTGTTCGGGTGACGAATAAAGACAGGGAAAAAATTATGAACTTACACGGAAATGAAAACTTAAAAATCACAAGAATTTTCATAGACTACCAAGTTAATTTTTTATTTTTTTAAAACAGAATTTAAATAATTATTCAATACATGGAACTATTATCAATTCGAATAAAATTTATTATACAGGTAATAAAACAGTAACATTTTTTTTTCTTTCCCGTTAAAATGTTTTGGATACTTATTAAGAAAAATTAGAGTTGGCACATACTCAAGAAAAAATAAATCTCACTAATTTCCAATTGATAATTTTGAAGAAACGAAATGAATCTTTCTTTTTTTATTTCCTTAAAATTTTTCGAATTATCAAGAAAAATTAGAGTTGGCACATACAACAAGATAAAAAATAAATAAATCGCATTAGTTTTTATGCAATACTTTAGAAAAACAATAGTACAGTTTAAAAAACAATAAAGTATAACTAAAATTCTTTACCGGCTTTTTGTGTTCAAAAAAAAAAAAAATTGCTTTTAAGAAATTTTTAAAAAACAGCTTCCCTTTTAAGAAATTTTTAAAAAACTGCTTCTCTTTTAAGAAATTTTTAAAAAACTGCTTAACTTTTAAGAAATTACAGCCTGACATCGTCAAACAATTCCAACAATGACAAACAATTTCTGCCTAGCATCCACACTTCATGTCATTCAGTAATTGTCTCTCCAGTAATACATCGGCGAATTTCTCTAACATTGTTATTAAAACATTTATTTGTTTTCTTAGAAAAATTCATTCTTTGACTGACAAGTAACTTGACAGTAAAGGAAAAGATTCGCAGTGTATTATTATTCGCGATCAAATAGTCGTCAACATGATTCTATTTACAAGCAAGTGATATATTTGATCAGAATTCAGTTTTAAATGCTATTAATCGATATTCTAAACAATAAAACTCAATCTTTCAAATAAAACCTTTTTTTCAGGATAGACATGACAATATGTTATTCGCTGGTAATGCCGTCATCATGGGCATTTATCTCGGCAAAAAATATTAGATAAAAACAGATTAACAAAATACAGAGCTTAAGATTTTACATTTTCCAATATGCTTATTTATATTTAGTACGAGCTTAAAAGGTGCAAATAGTGCAAAGTTAACTTTAAAATAATAATAATAAACCCCGAAAGACTAAGCTTTGACTTTAGAATAAACGACGCAAAATTTTGACACAATCAAATTTGATTTCGTCATTAGTGTATGGGAAACAGTTTTTTTTTTTAATTGACGCTGGAAATCTCTGATAAAAACAAAGCGATTAGTCGAAATCAATGAGGTTTGGTAAAATCATGACAGAATAAAAACTGTGTTATACCATGTCATAATATCACTTATCTAAAATTGTGGGTTGAGACAGAATCAACTAACTTCACAGGGGGAAAAAAAAATCTCTGGTCACGGTTTAATATTGTTTATTTCATTTTTTTTTTTTCACCATTCAAGTGGAATGTTATCAAGGCGAAAAAACGAATAGCAAACAGCAATTTTAAACAAAAAGTGAATCAATTATAGTTGTTTTCTCATACGCAAGATATAAACATATGCAAAAGCATTACGTAAAAATAAACACATACGATACATGATCTGTTAGAGGGAAAACTCTTCCTATGCCATACTTCCAAAGTTAATGCTTCATCCAAGTTTCCAAAATTATTATTCGATCTCTCTACTCTTTACTAACTCAGAAGTATAATTACTCTTTAATTACTTTATAATTAAATATGCATGAATACTTTTTTCTGATTATTTGTCCAGTTAGATTTTTTAGAACGGATTCAGTTCATTTTCGCGTGATATGATCAGCAACGGATTCCGAGACCATCACTTTTGGACGATTTTAGGCCGGAAAGAGGTGTCAGGCAATGAGTCCATATGAGCGCATTTCCGGAGTACTTGGTTAGATCACGCTCAGTGAAATGTAAATATCACCCTTCCATTTTTCACGGCGCCCCCCCGGGGTGGGGGGAAGTTGGCTCGGGCCGGCGCATGCACAAGAGCGCGGAGGGTTTCCGAATCCGTTAGGTCTACGTCTACAGTAGTATTAAAAGTAGGAAAGGTTGTGTGTATTTATGAAAAAGAAAATCGATTTTGATAGTTTTACCCATCTAAAACTTGTATTACTGTGGGCCACCAGCCGCAGCCGAGTACCTGTAGATGGCGCTGCCATCGCCAGTGACGTCAGAGAATCAAGACGACGAGGCGGTATGAACGACTTTGGTTTGGTTTCTCAAGACCAAAACACGAGATGAAACGACGCGACGAGTTGAAAGACGGAATACGATGCTAATGAGTGCCATCCTTATCATATGATGGACTATAACTGTTTCAATTGTACATAGTTGTAAATAATGAGTCTTCAAAATGTAAACTTAATCCTGATAATATAACGAATTAGATTGATTAACAGTGTATTCTTTTATGGAATCAATCACTCTTGCTTGATGACCGCCTACATTTTAAGGCAAATTCCGTTTAATCTAGACTTTCGGTGATCAATCCCATCTAGTACGGATTAGCGGGACCAGGGGTACCGCCAGTGGGGGGACCGGAGGGGCCAGGGCCCCCTGTCGGGGATACGGTGCCCCCATTGTGGAAAATTTGTGTACCCCGTTCACGCAACAGAGTACCCAACAAGTTGATATATAAATACCTGGCTAAAATTTGCGACCAATTTCAATAGAACACCCCCCCCCCATCAAGCGGACTCTAACGCCACTCCTGAGCGGGACTCTTCTGTACATCAAGTACTTTTGTAATCTACTTTGCATCTTGCAGGGGGAAAACGATCTGGCGTCTCAGCACACTGTAAGACAAAACGTAGTTGTATGTTAGACGACTCGAGCAGATACGCTTATCACGTGACTGTGACGTCACACGAAGTGAATCATCAGTTTAGTTTACTCCGAATAGTTAGTCAGCTGCTTTGCTTTATCTATAATATAAACACCGTCTGGAGGCCTCTAACGCTCCAGGAACGTGGGCGTGGCTACGTGTCAAAAGTGGTTCGTCCCAGAAGGGAACAGGAAAGGGGTTTCTTTTCTTAGAATTCGGAGCGGTTTTCGAAAGGGGGAGTGAATTTCCCTTATCTTTGAGAGAGAAAGCGTTCAAGTATTGTTGGTAAACAATATGGATAGAGAAGATCCCACTGCAAGGAAATGAAAGTTAGCAAAAGAGAGATTTGCACGATGGAGGGCGATATAAAGACATTAAACAGAATTCAAAGCGCAAATATTCAATTAATTACAATTAATTTATTTTTCCACTTCTCAGGGATATTTACTTTCGTTTTTGATAAAAAGATTCTTTCTTTTTCATACTTAATTTTGGAATTGAATATTTATATATTTTGCAAAGCGAAAGTTAGTGTCAACTGATTCAACATTTCTGTTTTTCATGCTTTTTTACTTTCTCGTATACAAAGAGAAAGTATTGTAATCGTCAAAAAACTCGAACTCGAAGTTTTGACGAATCTCCACGTTTTACACCTCCCTGAGTACGAAAAACACAATTCTGGAATTACGTCTGTCTGTGAACACGATAACTCGAAAAATATTAGAGCTACAGGGATGAAATTTGGTATGTGGTCTTTAAACATAATTTGTAGGTTTTTATCAAATTGTGGACAAAATCCGTCAACGGGAAGTCTGTCTGTCTATATGTCCGAAGTCATGCGAACACTATAACTCAAAAACTTGAATAGCTAGATGGATAAAATTTGGTACACAGTTTTATCGTCATGAATGTAGGTCCGTATAAAATTTTGGGCCAAATCGGTCAAAGGGTTGACTGTCTGTCGGTCTGTATAATCACATACTTGTTAAGCATTCGTTTCAAAATTGATCTCCATGCGCATGCGTACTTAGCAATCTCTGGTACCAAGCGGGAGGATTACGTCACTTTGTCCTTGAGACGGAGTTTGTGATAGATATGTTTTATCTCCTGTTTTGTTTTCGCTCGCTCGTATAATAGCGGATCTTGCTGGAGTGTGATGGAAAATAAATATTGCTAAGTTTTAATACATAGGCATCTCTTTGAATATGATTCTTCACTTAAATATTTTACAATCACTATAATCTGCAATGAAAAACCTTCTGATATTCGTTGCATTCCGGATTACAGTAGGTTCGATTTTTTTTATCCACGCAAAGGGAGGGGAAATGACAAATGTTTGAGCAGTATATGAAAAAGTTTAGGGGAGGCCACTCCCAATGGTTCTGTTTCTTAAGCACTGACAGTCAGATCTGTTATTGAGTTATTGTTGGCAAGCTAAAAGTCCGTCTTAGACGAGCACAAATCTTCTAGCTTTATTTATAATAGCGAGTAGGCAATTCAACAAAATTTTGTTTTTCTTCTTCAGAAACTAAATTTTTTTTCTTACTTTTATTCCTAAATCATTTTTTCTTTAAATGAAAGGAAGGAATCTATTATTTTTTTAGGAGTAACCTTACTTATACATTTTTTTAAAGTTAAGGCTTTTAAAAAATCAAATATTTTATTTATTTATTTATTTCAGTTTCCAAAGTATAATCATTACTCCTCACATAAAGCATTCTTTTACGGTAGAGAAGCACAGACCTCGGCGACTGTTTATAATCAATCTTACTAGATCGTAAATCTGTTAACACAACGAATCGTTGTCACGATGAAACGTAACAAGAAACCCTGATATCGGTTACTGGTTTCTCGGCGTAGTACGCAAGAAAACAGAACACAATGGCCATTAATAACAATCCGACGGCTAAAATTATTTTGTAACAAGCATTTGGGTTAAGATATAGCTAGAGCCTCTGAAGGGGGGGGGGCGGCCTGGGCAGAGTCATAGGACTAGTGATAGTTTACTTCGTAATGAAGCGTAACTGAAATGACCAGATACAGAAGAGTCCCGCTAATCCGGACGGGATATATTTTCTAAAAAAAAGCATGATATACTGATTTCAGTGAAAGGTCAGTACGAAAATAATATTACGCGTATCCTGTTACTAAGCTGCGTTAATTAAACAGTAAGAAAAATTGAATATGTTTACGGGGAAAAAAAACTTCGATTTTTAAAGTTTTACCCAACCAAACTTGTATTACTTGCATTTTAAGGCAAATTCCGTTTAATCCGGAATGGGTCAGGTTCCATCTAGCTCCGATTACTGGGACTCGACTGAATTCTGAGCTTTAATCTCAGGCGCCCGAGTACCCGGATGAGCATCCGAGATCCTGGCTAAGAAATATTAGTTTTAATTTTGAAAAGTTTTTCTGGAAAATTGGCTATATTTTAAAACTTTCTCAAAATTCAATAAATTACGTTGCACGACTAAAACAAAATCATTAAAACGACTACTGTGTGTTTCACCCGATGGTGCATCAATTTTATTTATTTATATGATCATCAGAAACTGTATTACAGGCAAATACGTGCGAAAGATCGCTCCAAACAACACAAAAAACTTAAGCGAAAAATGTTCTACATAAAATTTTAAAATCTGGACTTCGAAATGTGTTGAGTTACTATTAGGACTAGCTGTGTGCCAAATATCATGGTTGTAAATGTGACAGATTCGTCTGGACACCGCACACACATAATTCCTTTAAGTACAGATAAATACGAATATCATTCGAATCTTTAATTTAAAATTCTAAAAATATAAAATGGGGATGGACCTGAAAGATAAAAGATGTGACGACACATTTGGCAATGACAACGTGCAGTTAAGATATTATGATACACAGTCACGTTTATCTTCAGACTATAATGTCACCTGAATTACTTCAATTAAGACCTTAAACAGAATTTACAGTCATTACAGCGCAGTTACAAAATGTTCATTCACCAAATAGGAAGATGGCATTAGCTTTAATAAGGCAATAAAGTAGCAGAAAAGAATTTTAAATATTGCTAAAAAGACAGTTTGGGCGAAGTGACTGCTCCGAGAGTTAATTCGTATGATCTACAACTACTTCTTTTTAAACCTGCGGGAAAAAATTTTTTTAAGAATAAAAAAAGATGCTTCGCTTTCTGGATGCCACACAAAATCTTTTTAATATTCCTGCTAGGGCCGATGAGACCTTCTTTTGAGACACGACAATAAAGTAAGGTGACAACTTTAACCGAGATCTTCAGATGATACGCTGAATATCCATTCAATGCACGTGCGTCACGAATACAAGATGCCATTTTCGAAAGTTGCTCTTTTCTTATCATTCCAGATCTAATTATAATCAGCAACTGAGAAGGCTTTGAGGCCTTACTTATGTGTTGTTAATAGTCCATCAACAAGTTAGATATCTTCATTTTGTGAACTCATTTTGATAGTAAAAATTTCTCATATCTATAAAATATTCATTTTAAGTGACAATGAATTCTTAATGATCCATAACACAGTTGCGAAAGTGCTTCGAGGGATAACCTGGAATGACAAGAAATTTATTCAAACTTATTCATCTATTCTTTTACAACCAATTAAGTGATGACCCCAAAATCGACTGTGCGGTACTGATTTAGAATTCTTCGATATTATTTACAATGATAATACGACCAATAAGAAATATATCTCCAAACGCAGAGAATTGTCGTGTAGATATACAATATATTTCGCAAAATAACTTGCACTACAAAAATTATATTCTCAATCAGAGCTTGAGGATATAATGTGGCAAACCATGGCGTCTAAAACTTTGAATTCTAAGAATACGCGTCTCTATTGAACTGGCTCACAAAAATTAGTAAAGAATTCAAAATGAATATGAAGCAAAAAATAGAAGTATGTGATTTTTATTAATTAAACATCAGAAAAGCAAATGACCAGATGTAACCCTGGGGTTCTTTTCTTCTTTTTTTTTTTAATTAAATGCTTTTTTATCGCTTAATATTCAATTTTGAAACATGCCCTAATTTTTGAGAGTAGTGTTTTTTTCTTTTATAATGGCCAAGCGACAACTACTTAATCCTGGAATAGAGGCGCCATTGCTTCAATGGAAAAGTCAATTTGACCCTTGCTCTAAGATTAGTCAATTTTGAAAGTTTTGACACATTTAATGGACACACAGACTAAACAAGAACAATTTATAAGTATTAAGTTTGTTTTAAAATAAATTTTACATAAATTTTCATTCTATAAAATACTATCTTATTAAATACTCCACCAATCGCAAGCTACAATGTGAGGATATGCTCTCGAACCCAGATGCCAAGCGTAACATTACATTTCTTAATTGTTTCAGCTTGATTTGCTCATTCAGTCGTTTATACAGGGTGGCTACAGAAACTGTGAAAAAAATTTCCCTGAGTTCCCTGACTAAACTTACAACATTTCCCTGATTTACGGCTACTAATTATATTAGTTTCCTGGCTTTCTCTCTACTCAGAATCAATGTATGTGTACAATATACATTATTACAAATACTTTTATCTGTTATTTAATATGAAAAAAAAATATTTTTAGGACATAATTTTTTAAAAAATGGAATGAACATCCTAAAAAAATCTATTAAAACAGTATATTACATTTCTTATATGAAAAAATACTGGAAATTTTAACAAAATACTTTGCTTCTAAAACTGCATAAGAATTCATTAAAACTACTCTCTGCAACACAAGTTAAATTATATTAACAGTAAAGGTTATTATTATCTTTGCTCAAAACTTTAAAACAGTTCAATAACTAATTAGTGATCTTTTCATGAGTACCAGAATAACATGTTGCAGCATAAATATAAAAATAGTATAATTATACGTACTTAATAATATATATTTTAGAAAAGATTTAAACAAGAGAAACTGCCAAAATATTACTTCAAATCTTGATTCTTTAACAAATCATAAATTAATTGCTCTAATCAAAAACTTATGCTTTTATAAATGAATATAAGTTTTTGTTTAAATTCCCTTTATTATTATTACAAATAATGTTAGACATAAGACGCTGATTTATAGATAATAACTCAAGTAACTATTAGTTTTCTCCGATTTTTAGATATTTTTACGAATTTCCCTGATTTTTCCCTAATTTCCAGGTTCTGTCGTCACCCTGTTTATTGCTCAGAAAAAATTCTGTTCATGACCACAACCCTTCCCTAAGGTTTAATTTGACTTATATGTAAAATGAAATCAACTCGTAGGTTGGTTACTACTTTTTGAAAGAACAAACCCTACATGATCAGCGCCTGGTCCTCGACTGCCTAAAGATCTATAGCTAGCATATCCAGGAAGAGGGGTTTTTCCCTGTACTACCTAAAGGGGCGGCATCTCAGTAGCAATGGGGGGGGGGGTTGAGTCATCATGACTTCACATTCCCATTCCAAGGTTTAAAAAGCAAGATCCGATAGATAAATCGATTTTAAATGCAATTTTTTAAAAATTGCTTGAAACTTTTTAAAATTAAAGTAACCAAACGTCCCAGATTTGTTTCGATTATGAATAAAAAGTGCTGAATTGCCCCATCTTACTTCGAAATACGTATTCCATTAAAAAAACAAAATTTGTATAGAAATTTTAAGTGATTTTTACAAATTAGCTTCCGAAGAACTTTTCTTAACCATTTTTCTTTCACACAAAGTGTATATATCCATCTTGTTTTAGTAACACATAGTAATTTCTTTGAATATTATCAATTTCCATAATGCGCGGAATCGTACTATCACTAGTCTCAATGTTTCAGAATAAAGGGAAGAAAGGGGACATTCCAAGTTTTTGATTTCTTGCAACGGTTTGACACCCAATAACTATAGCGTCTGGTCAGAAGTTTCAAAAATTTGGCCATTCAACAGCAGGGGTCGATCCAGGATTTTTTTCTTTTTTTAGGGGCCCATTTTTGTTTAAAATAAAAATATTTTTGTGAAAACAAAATTATTTTTGTGAAAAACAAAAATATTTTCGTGAAAAAAAATTGTTTTTGTGAAAAATAAGAAAAATTTTTGTGAAAAATAAAAATATTTTTGTGAATTTTTTTTTATGACGTAAAACCTTAAATTTTAGCAGTCATATTTCTATATTTTACGTTTAATATCAAAAGTGTTTCATTGAATTTCAGTGAAAAACTTTAAAAAGGGATCATTTCTATAAAATGAAATTTTGTAAAAGGGTCGTTTTTACGAATTTGAATTTTGTGAAGGGGCCGTTTTTGTGAATTTCAGTTTTGTGAAGGGGTGTTTTTATGAATTTGAATTTTGTGAACGGACCCAATTTTCGTCTGGATCCACCCACGAACAGAAAAAAAAAAAAAACGAAGCATTTTGCAACCAATTGTTTTGAGCTCAAGAATCAAGTATAATTAATAATACTCGATCGCTGAGGGTCTTTGCACGATGTAAGCTTTAGTGACTACAATTTCATTCCAGCACAGGAATTTCCATAAGGATTTCATATCCGAGTATCAACCGACGCGCTGCTTAATCATCGGAGCAATTTACAACGAAACTGCTTTCTTGCATTCTGGTCACCGCATTTAATTGCAAAGCAACAACGCCCAGCTCACAATGGAAAGAAAGGGCATATCGCGGAACTCCTCATTTTCACTTCACACACAAAAAAACATTTGCATGAAAGGTGAATTAGCAAAACGGGGATAATGAATGTGTGTGAGCCAGGCACGAAAATAGCTTGCATGGGGCAACACAACACAGCAACATTATGCATTTGCAGCAACAGGAGAAGGGGGGGGGGCAGGCAAAACGACGTTTGCTCAGAGTTACATTATTTTGGTTCCTAGGAGAGGTATAGAACCCCTCCCAGTCGTGAGTCACGATCGCCAAATACACCCATCTTAAGCAAAACACACCGCGCCCTCGCAACATCCGCAACCACCACAATCCCAGTTCTCATCCTTCCAACCAACACCCATACCGCCAGGACCAAAGGGCGCACGAATACCAGAGGGAGAGGGAAGAAAGAAAAGAAGTTGAGTGGGCGAGCAAAGTTCGAAGGTCAGGACGGGTCTACAACCTTAGCAAAAAAGGAGGAGACCAAGCGGCCTTGGTGGAACTTCCTCCTCGCAGCGGCATAAATCACTGGATGCAATGTCTGCCAGCCAGCGGAGTTGCCTTTTCATTTTTTACTTCTTTTCTCCCAACTTCTTTCCTCCTGGCTTTTTATTAGTATACTTGTTTATGGCGTGCCGTTATATACGTTGGCCTTTTGTTCGGAGCTGGGAATGGGGCGAAGACGTGGGATCCATCATGTCTTCATCGTGCGTTCGGAGACAGATGAAATGGGGTATTATGACGATGTTGCGGCGCTCTTCGATTGATGATACAATGACGGAGTGTTTGGAATGAAATGGAAGCCGTGTCCCAGAAAAACGTTTATTTTGGCGCTGCGTTTTAATTTTCCACGCATCGCAGCAGTGAGGGCTCGCCTAGAAAAGCGATTGGCCACTTAACGCGAAGCCGCGCTAAATAGCTGATTCTCAACAAAGCGTTTGATGTAAACATCTTGATTAGTTAATAAACAAAGTTGTGTTCATGCGAGCGATCAGATACATTTCGGGATTCAAGACGTGATTTGTTTCACACAGTTCTATTTTATATATATATATATAAAATGTATTCGTTATTGTAGTCGTTAAATGATTAAACAGGCCGAGTTAAATTCCAATTTTTATTTCATTATGGGAGAGTGACGGAATGTACGTACATCTTAGCATAAGGTTTCAAGCCAAAAGTGAGCAGAAAATCCCTGCTTTTTCTCAGGTAGGGATTTAACAGATAGACACGTGATCAAAGTGAAGGGAATAATAGCTATTTTTACTATATTACGTAAGTGTTTTAGGAAAGAGTCTGGAAACGAAATCGTGATTTATGTGTGCGCGTGGAAGCGATTAAAATATTCTTTTAGTAATAAATATGCCAAAACGAGAGATTTAATAAACCTCCAGCGCGGGAAATGGAACGAAACTGGAGTTATTAAGACTTTAAAATATATAATATTAGAATTTGAAATAAAATTAAGTGAGATTATTACATATATATATATATATTCGTGTAATGAAATGTAAGACTGAAGGTACTGTTTTGCGCCATTTCTTACGAAATCATGCTCTCAGATTAACATCCGGAATTTGCAAAGACGTGATAAGTCTCAGACAGCTCACTTCTTTAATTTTAATTGAATTACATTTCACACTAAAGGTGTTGTTTATGTCTTTTCTGATATTGAATTAACTATAAAAACCAACCCCAGTAAAAATATGATATTAAAATACATTCTACATTTGCTGAAAGGGAATAATTTGTAGTTTAATGACAGTTTTAACTTTAAATACGAAATAAATATTAAAAAAAAGAGTATGAGTTATTGAGTCCAACGACCATGCGAGTTATTCTCGCAGACAGATGACGTCACAACTTGCAGTCAAAAATCCATACAAGCAAATCTGTCCATTATGGTAACCCTACATGTGATATTAATTTTAAATACACCTTATTATAAAAGACGTAAAAAAACCAAGTAACCAAATAAAGTCGTATGAAAGGTGCAAACGAAGATTTCTGCTACAAAAAATTATCAGCGGCTTCCTTTGATGACAGCCTTCGTCTATTCTTCCACAATTTTAATTTAATATTATTAAAATCAATATTTGACACCACATTAACAAATATTTTAAACCTTTCTTGTAAAACTTACTTGGCTAGTAATCAAAATAAGAATTGATTGACTAGAACACCGTCGCAATTTTTAAAAAAATATTCAATGGGCTATTATTGCACTAATATTAAATCCCTGTCAAAGACAGAAATTCAATCCTTTAGTTTAATTCTTATATAACAACGGAAGAGAAAAGAAAGAAGAAACCTAAAAATAGAAAAGTGCTGCCGGAAATTCTTAGGATATTTTAGCAATTGGATAAAATTCCATAAATGCTACGGTTTTAGAAAAATCAAATTATTAATATAATTTTATAAAAATCATATCAAATCACTTTAAGAATTTGAGCTTTCCAGATTCATCAAATCAATAGAAAAATCGTCAATTTCTCCAGAAATGAAAGCCTCCAAACAAAATTAGCGAAAGAGCAATCAAATTTTCATTAAACGAAATTTGGTGTTCGTCATTATTTATTAAAATGAAAAATGTGGTATCTAAGCCCTGATGAATAATTAAAAAAACAAAACTCTTCAAAGAAATCAAACATTAAGAAATCGAGTTAGAAACGAAAGGATGAGGTAATTGGAGTAAGAGGGATTATTCGTGGAAGCTGTGACTAAATTTAAATGTTAATAAAAAAGATGGAAAGTACGAAAAGAATAAAGTAGGATTAAAATACATAAAACCAAGAAATTAACCAAACTCGCAACGATTAAACATTTTCAATAGAAATTACAAGATAACAAATATACAAGATTAATTTAAATGAATCGTTGATTTCAGAAACCATATGAGTCAATAATACCACAATACTAAAACCTTTATATAAAAAAAAAATGATTAATTTTTTAATCAATGATAAAAAAATATTTTTTACCCGGTGGATTTTATATACCAATAATGTGGCTTTACATGTAAATACACCTTTAACCCTCTGAGCGCCCAATTATTTTGAACTTTTAGCTATCAGGTTAGAAAACTTAGCTTTTATAGTAAACGAATCGATCTTTTTTGTATTTAATTATATCTCTGAAATCTTAAGAATACTTTATCCATGATTGTTTAAGAAAATATACAAATAAATACGAGCTATATGTTTAGAACTGAACATGAAAAACGGAAAAAGACATTTATACCGCTCATAGGGATAAAATGTGAAAGCAGCATAAATTTAAAAAAATAATAATAATAATCAATTCGTGTGGTTTCTGCATTTAAAAACTTCAAATAAAAATAGAGAAAAAAATTTTACATTCCCGCTTAAAATTTCCAAAATTACAAGGCAAGAAATAAATTATTTTTTATAACGAAGCAACCGGAAGAAGTTTTGGACATCACCCATCTCAATACCACCGCCCTTTTTCCACTTAATTTAGTTTCAGACACTCCACCTACAGGTGGGTTTCGGAACTACGGCCTGAGTAAACCAAATAAATATTAAGAACACTTGATGCGCCATTTAGAGGTCTCATCACGCAGATATTTTTTACTGCAATCACACCCTAATTAGATAAACACCGAGTCTCTTTTTACGTGACCTTGTACATCATCATTTACTGGAAGAGATTCTTCACCAAGATTTATTTATAATTCCAACATATTTCTGCAGGCTTTCATTGGAATTCCGTTCATGAAATTGCTGGAAAACATCAAGCGAGTTTCCACGTCTTCGGAGAGAAAGATGGGGTGGATTTAACACGGAGTGATACATCTCGAACCATGTATTACAGCCTTTTAGGGGCATACAGCAGTGGTGAAATATGCATAAATGTAGAGAAATTTCATTTTACGCGCCAAACTTCTCGAACAACTCCGCAATTTCGAGTTGGGCCGAATTGAACAGAAACGGGTCAATATTGTAGCAATAAACCACAAATTTCGGAATTACTCTTGTCATAAGCAATTCTTTTAGTTAGAAATTTAGGGACGTAAACAAAAAGCAAGGCGAAAAACAAGATGCCCAAGCCTTCTGTTCGATTTGGCTGAAAATATGATTATTTTCAGAAATCTTCTTTTACTAGTAAAATAGTAGGTCAAGAAAAATATACAATAGAAATGTAAATAATCGCCCATTTAATTTTTACTCGTTAAATTATCGAGTAAATGCCAGCTTAATCATCAAGGTTTTTTATTTCATACACCGTTTTCATTTTTTTTAAATGTGTGCACAGTAAAATTAGAGTAGAATTTTTCAAGAAATCCTCCAGATTAATTAGTATTATACTAGACTTAGAACGGATGGAAACAAAAAATTTAAAAAAAAATTAAAGCATTTATTTCAATAAAATAAATGCAAAATTACACTGCTCTAAGAAGGAAACTTCAAAAGACCCATTTTTTTAAGAGATTCTAGTGCAAATCAATTTTCATAAATTTGCTTTGTTGTAAATAATTCATTTTTATAAACTTTTCTTGAAGGAATTCAAAAAAAGAATGAAAAAGGACCGGACTTAGGTTAGGTTAGTTATACTAACGTCCCGTTTTGAAGCAACACGAGGGCTGTTTTGGGACGGACCTCGTAATTTTGAACTGCAGTCAAATGACGAGGACGACACCTGAACTGGCACCCCCTAGCCAAACTTTTATACCAATGGGAGGACGTGTGGCCTCCTACGTATTATTTAACGTGCAACAGGCCCATTACACGACGGATCTTCAGTAGAATCGGATTTCGAACCTGGATCCCTTCGGCTCCGAGGCCGAAACCCTATCACTAGGCCACGACGGCCTCCAGGACAGGACTTGAGCGCCGCAAGCACACACACTGTCATTAAGATTCACATGTCTAGTTTCTTCTACCAAAGATCTTCCTCTTTCTCATAGGAACCCCAGTCCAACCTATGTAGGTTGGTTAATACTGCAGCAGATGCATCGCAGTTTTATTTTCCTTACCAATACTATAGACAGTCTCCAAATCAACGGTAATGAATCTTCTTTTAATCGTGACTTTGAAACATAAATTCGGTTTATGATAATAGGTTGAAACGCTGGTGAAAAAAGGCAATTATCTAAACTGCAACAAAGCCTCTTCAGATTGCCCAATAAAATTACTTCAAAAATCAATCGAAAATACTGAAAGTAATAAAAATTGAATTCATTATATTATTCATTATAAAAATTGTATTCAATATATTATTCATTATAAAAATTGTATTCATTATATTATTCATTATAAAAATTGTATTCATTATAAAAATCAGGGGGCGATCCAGGTTTCTTTTAGGGGCCCATTTTTGTGAAAAATAAAAATATTTTTGTGAATTTTTTTTTTATCATGTAAAACCTTCAATTTTAGGCAGTCATACTTATATATTTTACGTTTAATATCAAAAGTGTTTCATTGAACCAAATACATGCAGTAATTTGATAAAATACTGAAAAAAAAAATACTCGTATACATATTTTGTGCAATGCCCCATTCAAAAACTACTAAAAAAGAAGTCAGATTAAAAAAGGGGTCGTTTTTGTGAATGTGAATTTTGTTAAGGGGCCGTTTCTATGAAGTGGAATTTTGTGAAGGGATTATTCATTATAAAAATTGAATTCATTATAAAAATTGAATTCATATTAAATAGAAACGTCACTGAAGACTTTTTCCTTACAGACTTTATTCTTAATTTATTTATTTACTTACAACCCGCCCCAGCCCAGCCTACTCAAGAGGGTGTAAGGGCCTTCCACAGACCGGAGGGAAGACGGAGGGAAGACGGCAAATTCTTCAGGAAATTCAGCGGTAACTGTTAAATTACCGATCGAGATCCTATCTGGTGTCATAAAAGTTAAACAGCAAGGGAAGATGTTTCAACGCTTAAGAGTAAAACTCCAGTTACGGAAGTCATTTATGTCATCATGTTTCATGAAAAATAAAATTTTTTGAGGAAAACGTAATGTGATCATACGCCCGTTTTGAACGGGACAGTTTCTTTTTTAGGTAGCCTGTCACCAAGAACAGCTTCGGGACGCCCAAATATACCGTTCTCAGAAAGAGAGCAACTTATATAAAAAGGTCAAACAAGAAGGCGCCAAAAATCAAAAAATCCGATGGTAATGTCTAGTAGCCTGGTGCTGACGGAGTATACGTGTCACACATAATATGTAAGTTGGTCAGAAGCCTCTTATCTCGTAGTTACTTCTAACTACATTACACATGAAGCGACAGAATGAAACACTGGGAATATTAAACCGAAAGTCGATGGGTGGAACTGTTCAAATACTTTCACGCCAATAATTTAAATCATACGAACTTTCGTATAATTATTGAATATATTTTATGTCTGCCTGACACTAATGCACCTGCTGAAAGGGTTTTTTTCTTACGAATTAGTTGTGAACGCGCTAGAAAACACAGTTGCAATTCTCAGTTTTTAAAGCAACGTTGATTACCAAAGTAAATTTTAAGAAATCTTGCCAAAAATTTCATTCTTTTTTAAAAAATCAATACCAAATATACTGAAGCAAAAATGTGCCCTTCATGAAAAAACAAAACGCAAGATCACAAAAATTATTTATTTTCACGCGTTTATTCCTTTTCTTTTCATTAATAAATAAAAACTGAAGAAATATGTGTTTTCTTGAATTCGCATAATATTACCTAAAAATTAAAAAATGTCCCGTTTTGAGGTGGAAAAATAAATGATCACTTAACGTCGATCCATACATACCAGCAGCTACAAATGATGAACTTTTCACAATATATGATCCTAAATGACGTTAAAAACTTCAAAAGCACGGCTTAAAGAATGCTTTCTTTTAATTCTTGTTCCAGTAACAAAGACTTACAAAGAAAGAAAATAACTTTTTAAAAAACTAAGCATAAATATATCTCAAGCCACAAAAAAATTTTCTCCTGCGCTGCCGAAAGAAAGCGAAATTTTTTAGAGCAGCTGTAAAAAATATTGCGAAACAATATTGTGGATAATTTTCGGTCTGACTTTTGATTTTTTCCAAATGTTCACCTCTTTCGAAATCATTTCCACCGAATAGGAACTTCAATCAAATTTAGGGCAGCGGCAAACGAAAGGAAACCCTTGGAGATCACGCACCAGTCGTAGTGAGTCAACAGTTCGATAAAGGGGTAGGTTTGGAAATATCCAACCGAAAAACATTTACACAGTTTCGAGTCGGATAGTGAATCCATGAATCTATAATGAATTTTCGTAGAGTGAATTCTTGAATCTATAATGAATATAACAAAACGACCAAAATATTCGATATCTAAGGCCCCTTCACAAAATTCAAATTCGTAAAAATGGCCCTTTTACAAAATTTCATTTTATAAAAGTTTGGAAATATCCAACCGAAAAACATTTACACAGTTACGAGTCGGATAATGAATCCTTGAATCTATAATGAATTTTCGTAGAGTGAATCCTTGAAT
>BGPR01021912.1:0-25037 GCA_013235015.1 Araneus ventricosus
CATAAACTTTTTATAGTTTTATTTTTTTTAGTAGTTTAAAAAAATTTTAATTGTTTTTATACATTTCATAATTTTTATTTTTATAATTCAGAAAAATTTGCAGGGAGCCGTTACTAAAATGTCAGAAGGTGTTGTATGAGTATTATAGACACTTCCAGTGCAATGGAGAATTTGAAAAGTAAAAAATTAATTAAATAAAACCTAAGAGATAAAAAATATTCTTTAATTTTTAATTTTAAAGAAATGTAGAGGGTAGCTGTTTAACTTTAAACCTTAGGAAACATATTTTACATTTTCTTTAAAGAAAACGCATTCTGTTATGATTTTAATAGTGTATAATAAAAAATTAATAATATCTAATAATTAGCATCTAATAATGAAAATTAATGTGCCCGTATATTCTTTAAAAATGCGTTAATTTAGTTTATTATGAATATGTTGTATTTTATGTACATTCATAATTAAATTTACATCATTCATGTACGCGTAACATTTGTTAGAGGACCATTAACAATATTAAAGCCTCCAAACAATTTTGAAAAAGGAAACACAGTTGAAACTAAAAATTTCGTTACATTTAATTTATTATGTGAAGTTTTATTGCGTTTAAATGTATTAAAACAACGTCTTTCGCATGATAACGATGTTAAATATTCATAAGAATCTTTCTTTCTGAATCATATGCATTATGTTTATTTGTAAAGTTTAAAGTTATCATTCGATTAATTTATGTAATAAGCTATAGTTTACTCAGTATCTTGGTTTCCATAAAAATATGTTGAAAATAAAAAGAGGTTTAGCCATTTTATGACACTAAATTTCTTTAACGACTAAAAACAATTTTATTTGAATGGCAAAAAATTCTATAATTAATGATATACTTTTAGTGAACAGATAAAAATAAACAGTAAATTTACTTCATATAATAAGAGGTAAACTTTATGCAATGTAAATTACTTCTACTTGCGAATTGCATCATATTTCATTAAAATAGTCTATTAAATTCATTTCACATTGACGACGAATAATAAAATAATCAAAAATCAAATTTGCTATTTTAAAATTTTGGTGAATTATGGTATTCAAAGCTGCAAAGTCATTTCAAAATAAAAAGATAAAGTTTTATATTTTTGAATAATCTTGATTATATTAGAATTCATTTATATTTTAGATAAGGGTTTTGGCAATAGTGCAGAAAAAAACAATTTGCGTGTAAGTATTCCAGATTCAAGAGTTTTGTGTTTAACGGATAAATTTTCAAATAAATGCCATATCTAATATATTTGTTTGAAAATTCCTGTATCTTAAGAAACTTCATTACTTTTAATATTAATACTTCGAGATAAACATTTTTCATTATTGCGACTTACTAGAAATGTAAATAATTGCTAGAAATGTAAAGCTAGATATTTTGAAGATAAGATGCAAGACAAGTGTTTTAAATAAATGCTTATGATTTTGTATAGTTTTTTGATTAAATATTTTTCAGTCTTTTAATAATTTGCTATAACATAAGAAATTTGAGACTTCTTCAGCATTTTGATTTTATTCATCATTTTATTATTATTATTACCATCAAGACTAATTTCCAAGCAATGTATTGAATGATTCTGTTGGTTAATAAATGAAATTTGAGATCTAGAAATGTTCATTAAAATGAAGAATGGAAGGAAAATGGAATGTTAATAAATAAATTTCTTAGGAAAATTTTAGAAATTCAATTTAAGAGAAACAATTAATCCTCAAATTTCAGTTTCCTATATCTTTTTATGAAATTAAATTAGAAAAAAAATTATTAAATATAGGTTTGGATTAGTTTAGTTATATTAACGTACCGTTTTGAGGCAACACGAGGACAATTTTGGGACGAACCTCGGAATTTGAAACCGCGGTCAGATGACAGGGCCGACGCATCATCTGGTACCCCCTCTCCAAGCTTCCCCACCACACCAGCGGGTGGACGTTCAACCCACGAAATCATATTGAACGTGCTCCTGTCCACATACACGGCGTATCTTTAGTAGAACGGGGTCTCGAACCTGGAACTCTCCAGCCCCAAAGCTGAGATCTTACCATTAGACCACCGGGTTCTTATGAAATAATTTTTGATAACATCATTGATGAAAAGGATTCAGTACTCTCTGGTTTCCTGCTTTTATGATTTATTCTTATTGCCTTACCTGCCGTTTATTTTCTACAGGACATTTGTACAATTAATACAAGACTTAAAGAAGAAAATGTCTGAAAATTGCGAAATCTGAATGTAAAAGCTTGATATTGTTGCAAAAGGTCTCTCTGTGGTATATGGTGTAAACAGTCCAGCACGCAGGATAATGGAGAATGAAGGTTTATTTACAAATATGCAGAAAAACACGTAACACAGGTACAGGAAACAATAGTCCTTGCACAGATTACCAATGTAAACAGACAACAATTCATAGGTAATGACAGTTCAGCACTTTGATATCTAACAGCACAAACAGTCAGCAAATAACTAGTAAAGACAATAGCAGCTCAACTCACCAGCTGATTAGCTCACACAGCGGATAGAACTCCGAAGACGTTCGCGCTTCAAAGAGAAGTAACTAATCGATAAAAGACCCTGCTGTGATCCGAACGCGGTCTTATATACTCTCTCCGTTAGGCCGTGACGTCACATAGAATTTTCATGAAAAACCTGGATCTCGGCTCCTAATAGAAATATCAAGAAAAGGGTTGCATTTTCGGGAATAATCTATTTCTCGCCAAGGTCGCCAAATTTGTCGCCAAGTCGCCAAGTTTATCGCCAAGGTCATGCGTGCCACGAGAGTCGCTGAGGTCACTCCATGCTTCACCTTGTAAAACTCTCTTCCCAACCATAAGACTTGCCTTGCTGGGAAGCGAGTTTCCATGACTGTAACAATATCAAAAAGATCTTGAAGATTCTTGAAATTTATAAAATTATCCATTACCACTTTTCTGGTTGATTGTTTTGTCGAATGAACATCCCTTTCAGAAGTTACAATAATGTTACTTAAAAATGATCTCTTAGATTTGAACTCTGGATAGAATACGACATCTGAGCAAATTTCAACACCACACTAACTTTAGAACCACTCACTCACGATGTCGGTTTGGAGCACATCTTGTGGGCAGCACATGCGACTTCGAATCTGAGATTCTGGCACTGTGATAACGTCGACTACAAAATATTGTTACAAACATGGAAAGTTGCTTCCCAGCACTGCTAGATTTATGGTTGGGTAGAGAGTTTTACAGGGGTAAGTATGGGATACTGGCAGCAGCCGGTTCTGAACCCCTGACCTTGGCGACAAATCGATGATTCCAGAAAATGCGACCCTTTTCTCGATATCTATATTTGGAAAGAAAATGCGCTTGAATGTACGAGAAAGCTCCATGTGACGTCACGGCCTGTCGGGGAAACTGTATAAGGAGTGCGCTTAGATCACGGAGTGAGTGAATGTTGATCGACTTGAAACGTGTTGATCGACTGGGATCGCATGGAGTGCGAACTTCTTTGGAATCTCTCTTTGGAGTTATATCCGCTGTGCGAACTAGTAAGCTCAGTATTGAATAGTGTGCGTTGATCGACTGCAACAACTTTGGAATTTCGCCTGTAGCGCGAGCTAGAAAGCTGGTGAGGTTAGCGCTATTGAAAGTGCTGTTATTGTCGTCACTAGTGACTTGCTGACTGTTTTTGTTGCTAAATCTCAAAGTATTGAACTGTTATTACCTGTGAATTGTTGTCTGTTTACGTTGCTAATCTGTGCAATATCTGTTGTTTCCTGTTACCTGTGCTACGTGTTTTCCTGCATATTTGTGAATAAACCTTCATTCTCCATTATCCTCCTTGTTGAACTGTTTACACCATACACCCACAGAACGTTTTTTGTAACGATATGTTCTAAATTATGGAACCTTCTTGAAATTTACCACTTTTCTGAATTTAGTACAATAGTAAATCTCTGTATTCATAGGGTCTCTCTCATTCCATTCCATTCCATAACCCGGGAGGGTCGACTCAACCCAGTGGTTGTGGAGTCTTTTGATAGCATTGTTGAGAAAATGTATCAGAGGAAGTATAAAATAATGGGTTCTTTCCTTGGTCGTATTCTTAACCAGCATTATTAACACGTTCATGGCCTTGAGCCCCATCGGTGTGTCTCAAAAATGTCTCATTCTGCTCCGCGAGTATAACCCGTGGGTCACGGGTATCTTTTCACATACTGATAAATGGAAATCTTAGGATGATTGATGACTTTACACAGCAATGACTTTATAATACAGGATTCCCACTTATATCCGTTACACCCCCCTTAACTTCTAAACGGTGACAGCTCAGGCCATGAAGTTGGTGTCTAGATGTAGTGAAAAGGCTATGCGCTACTCGATGAGGCAACTTACAACGCCATCTTTTAGCAAATTTTGGAATTAGCGGCCCTATCTCGTAAGCGGTGAAAGAGACGAGAAAAAAGCCAATTAGAAAGTTGCAGAGCTCTCTCGATTTAGCGCGAAAAGATGCCTTGGGCGCATTAATATTCAAAACAGAATGTAA
Source organism: Araneus ventricosus (assembly GCA_013235015.1). NCBI lineage: Eukaryota > Metazoa > Arthropoda > Arachnida > Araneae > Araneidae > Araneus > Araneus ventricosus. The sequence goes on from BGPR01021912.1 coordinate 4,556, forward strand.
AAAATGAACATTTGTTTGATTGTAATTTTCAACACTATGGCGTCGTGAAACGCGAGCGAAACGAGAAATCCAGTCCAGAGTGCAAATAAGTATAGTGGCTAACGGAGAGCATTTTGAGCACTATAAATAAATGATCCAGAAGACAGGGACGTGTCTCAGTTTCTTTCTTCCACTCCTTATGGCATGACAATTTTCGAAATCGAGACAAAAAAAAGTTCATTTTTTGCATTCTGTTTTGAATGTTAATGTGCGCAAGGTATCTTTTCGTACTAAATCGAGTGCTCTATAACTTTCTAATTGGGTCTTTTCTCGTATATCCCACCGTTTACGAGATAGGACCGCAAATTCCAAATGTGCCAATAGATGGCGTTGTAAGTTGTCTCATCGAGTAGCGCATAGTCTTTTTAGTATACCTATACACCACCTTTATGGCCTAAGCTGTCACCGTTTAGAAGTTAAGGGATGTAACGGATATAAGTGGGTAAACTGTATAATATAATATATTATAATGATAACTGTTTTTCAGAAGTGCCAGCAACAACAGAAAGAAAAGAAACCGATGCACGAGTTGTTTACAAAGGTTATGTAAAGGTAGGGCAGTAGCTTAAAAGACAACGAAAAAGGAGGCGACAAAATGGATCCAATGTAATATCTTTTATGTCTTATATGTTTTTACGGAAAGGCACCGAACACAGTATATCGTCGCTTAACAAGCAAAACCACCTATCTCATTTTTTTGAAATTTCAAACGGGAAGATCCAAATGAATTTTTTCCCACCAACAACGAATATTTATGAATTTTTTCAACATCTGTTACGAACACGAGACCACATGTTACAACCAGACGTGAAAAAAAATTCAGAAATATTCGTTACTGGTTGCGAAAAATGCATTTGAATCCTTCTCTTCGAAATTCCATGCTGAAAAAAATATAAAACTATAAAATTTTATTAATATAATTTATTTTCCAATCTCCTTCTATTTCGATAGTAAGGCTTTTACAATGTCGAGCTTAAATTGACCGGAACTTCCAGATAAATTTCAAAACAAGAACATTTGATAATCCTGTTAGTTTTCTACCACATTTGTTACCATTATACATATTTAGTGCCCGTTACGAGAGTGTAACATATCGTAAAGTCGGAAAACGTTGAATACGGAGTTTCTCACGTACAGAAAATTTATCTTTCTGGACGTGAGCAAATAAAATCAAAAACTGAAAAATGGAAAAATAGAAGACGCAAAAACCATTTTCTCGCGCTCCAACATGAATTGCGGCGGACACGTTATTTCCGTATGAAATAAGTTGCATGTTGAACACATCTATCTGGTAATTTTTAAGCCTCTCACGCCCAGCGAGACTGTCCCGGGTGGTCTAAAAATTCCCCCTTAATAGCGAGGAAGGCCGGTCTGAGGCACTCGGCGTCTTTTCAGGGGAGGTGAGGTACTGAGATTGCTTCGGAGATAAGCGCGATAGGGGGTCGAATTATCCTTGCCAACCACAACCCATTTCCGTGCGCTTTAAGGGAAGGTTACAGCAGGGGGTGGGGTAAATGACCACACAGGTCCAATTCATGCCGTATCCTCCAGAAAAGACCCTGTTTTAAAGGGCCTAGGAGAAAAAAGTCTCCTCAGGATTAAAGATTCAAAATTCACTAGAAAGTGAAATCCAAGATTAACCTTAAAATCCCTCCTCTGTTACCCTCCTTTAGGTGGGTACGGGTGTCCCAATCCCGAGGTTCCCAGGGATCTTTATTCATTTCCTACTTATCCTTCCCTACGTCTTCTGCTATTGGCTGCTTCCTTCCATCCCTCGACGGCAAGCGAAGGAGCTCTCCATGAGGAGCTGTTGCCGCTCTGTTTGCTTCCTGCTTCTCATGGACAGCCAAAACCCTCACGTGTTGACCGTGCGTAGTAGCCCATTAGACGGGTGGTGCATTGTGGTCCCCGTTGCATTAATCGGCTGGTACCTAGCTGCTTATGTGGCTAGAATACTAGGGATGAAGCGAAGGGGTCACTCTCTTGGGCATGGCGTTAAGACTGGTCACTGTCCCCGGAGATGATTCACAGCGTGTAGGTACCGGCTAGCACCAAGGTAAGCGCCAAGGCAGGAAATCTCCAGAGCCGGTGGCTGCCTTCTCTTGTTGGGCTCCGTGGTGGGCGGTGCCGTCGGGCCTGAATCCCCATCAATGTCATATGGGTAAAAAGAAATCTGGTCCCTTCAATGGGCAACATAATACTCCAATTTCTCAACGCAACAATTTTCCAACCTTCTTTCTCATCCAAAGAAAATCTGAATCTAAAGAATCATTTCATGGTGTGTCTCCTTTTCTTGTTGAAAAGGCCATCTCTGAAAGTATAGGCGAGGTGAAATCCACTAAGAACTTCGATCTGGTGGCCTACTAGTCGAAGTTGGATCCTTCAAGCACGCCAAAGAAATTGTAAACCTAGAGTCATTGTCAACAATTCCCATTCATGTAAGTCCGCATCCAACATTAAACTCGTCCAAAGGAGTTATATCTTGCGATGAATTATTCAATGTTCCAGTTGAAGAAATTACTGGTGAGGCATGTACGGCGTATTACAACACGGAGGGTTGGCCAGCTCCTGAATACTAAACATCTTATCTTAGCTTTCAGTTCTGAAAAACTGCCAGAGCATATTAAGACAGGATATATGCGCCTCCCTGTTAGAGAATACATACCAAACCCCTTGAGATGCTTCCAGTGCCAACGTTTTGGGCATTCTAAATCTTCTTGCCGCGGGACACTGACATGCGCCCGTTGTGCAGAAGTCGACCATGACAACACTACTTGCACTGCTAAAGAGAAGTGTATTAATTGCAAGGGCGATCATACTTCATTCTCCCGAAATTGTTTTGCTTGGAAACAGGAAAAAGAAATCATCTCAACAAAAATTAAAAACCAAATTTCTTATGCAGAAGCCAAGAAGCTCGTAAAATTGAAATCCCCGGAAGCTGGCAATAGTTACGCGTCTGTGGTTAAAAGGATACCCGCTACCGTATCCACGCAATGGGATCTAGCTGATATTCCTTCTGGTACTAATTTGAAACCTTCTGCCTCTACCACAATAACATCCTCTCTAGTTAACTCAGAAAGTCGTTCTTCAATTACGGTATCAATTTGTGAATCATCTCATGTTACATCTGATTTAAATGGTTTCCAACTTGTAACAAAACTTAAGAAAGATTCTCCTACTAAAACAAACAGTGCATCTAATGCAGAAAAATTTCAAAATTTTATACAACCTCGTCTCGTGAAGTTCATACTTCTATTGCTTCCAAAAATGACTCGAATATGCAGCCAGCAATGAATGCAAAAGTTATCTCTGATGAAACCAAATTGACTCCTTCGATTGCCTCTGCGGCCATGTCTATGTATTTTCCCCCATTAGGAGAGAAAAGGATTTTACAATCTCGGGAATCTGATGCTGATGCCGAGGTGAGCTCCTTCTCTGCATCATAAGGATGCACGTTGGAATACAATATGTCTGAGGACTTGGATGACTCGTCGGAGGTCATTAGTCCTCCGCCCGCTGCCAAACCTGTAAAGCCAAGGAAAACACACTCTATCCATGCGAAGAATAACAATATGCAGCATTACTGCTTCACTTTGTTTTACGGTTGGTTATTTTTCCTTTCTTTATTTCTTTTAGTAAACTTCAAATAACATACGTTTTGTAAGTTTTTCTTTTTAATTCTAGCTAGTTTACTTCTACCATATATTTTTAAACATTTTATTTATATAGATTTCGTTCTTGGTAGAAATTTTTTTATTTGTCCATCACTTGACTTTGCAGACATTTTTTACATCTAACATTTTAAAGCTTGCATTGATAATCTTTTCTAGACGTTCATCCAATCAGTTTTTGACATCCTTTCATATATAACTATGAGTCATTGCACCATGATTTTAGAATTTTATCCACCTTTTATACTATTTCACCATAAATTTTATCACCGTGATCCTGTTTATCCACCATAACTTTGGCGCAGTATAGCCAAACATGGCTCTTGCGCCATAAAACCAAACACAAACAAACAAACTGTTACCCTCCTCCGTCCTGCCTTAGCCTTTGGGGACATTGAAGAACGATCGCTGCAACATCTGAGATACGGAGGTCGGAGAGTATTAACGATCATCACTTAGCATCTCTCGAAGAAGAAATGCATCGTCATCACCAGAGGGTAAGTCAGCTCCTTTCATTACAAAACCCCCAGGAGATACGAGAACTCGGTTACTTATCCGGCGGCTTCTCATTCATATACTCGTGGTGCCCCCCGGGGAGGAAATCCAAGATTAACTATTTAACTGCGGTTGTGGTTTATAAACTATATACTTAAATTATACCCAGACGTAGGTGTGGTTTATAAATCATATGTTGCGGCTGTGGTTTATGTACCACTAAATTAAAAAAATGTTTTTCATATATAAATAAAATAAAATAAATCTTTTTCTTATCATTTATCTTACAATTAAATTATAAAAATATTTCTTTATAAAAAATAACTGAAATAAAATTAAAACTTTTATTAATTCATTGCGAAATGTATGCTTAGTCGTGAAGATTTTTTTTATTCGCCAATGTATCATAATAAATACATGGCAAATATATTTATTTTTTTCTTTTAGAACGATCGACTGTACTAAAAGTACCTGCAGTTAAAAGGTTAAATAGTGGCCATAGAATTGAAATAGGTTTTCTCAAATTATTCTCTATCAATCAATATCGAAAATTAACATGAATAATCATTATTCACATTTCCGTTTTTCCTGTTTAAAAACAACAGGATTATTATTCTAATCACTAATATTATTAATAATAAAAAAAAACGAATAGGTTAAATGAAATGCAGTTTTCGGTAAAAGAATGAAGAAATCGAACACAGATATTTTTTATAGCAACAACTACGTGAGCTGCTTTAGTAGCACGAAGAATGTACAGTCTGCACTCGATTTCCCGCCAAGGGTTTTTTAATATTTCGCTCTGCTGGTTTGACAAGTTTCTAACTGACATTTCCACTAAAAATGAGATTATGAGTTTGTACTTTTATACTAAGTTAGATCTACACGGCGAACTAACTCTACCTGCATTCAAGTGGTAAATAACCGATCTATTAATGTGACAAGGTTCTATCACTGCAGACGATATTTATACTTTTCAGTTTGAGAAGGTTCTATCTGATTTTTTATGACACTGATCAGCTGTATCATTATTCAAGCAGGCTGTGGTTGTTTGATTAGGTACTAACGGGGATTTGTATTCATTATAAAACTTTTGTGGACTGTTTTACAATTGAATAAAGTTAAATTCTTTATCATAGCAACATGGAAAATGAGTTGTGCGAGCTAGAATGTTTGCCTGATGTATACAGAAACACAGGCAGTGGAAATCAAGAATGTTTTCCTTCAAGAACTTTTATTTGTGAAGGGAGAAAAAATGCAGATATGCAAGTCTTTTTACTTAGGACCATTATCCATATCGCAAAAGCCAGTGTACGCTGCACATTCAACTAAAAATGTGGAAACCAGCACACCAACCCAGGACTGAAGATGAAAGAATGGAAATAGTAGAAGAGTATCCAAAGGAGACCCAGTTTTAGTAAGAGAATACATAAAATCCTTCCCCGTAGTAGAGTCCCATTACTGCAAGACACATGCCAAAAGAGAATATTTAGGTTTTCTCCTCAGTATTGGGAAAATGTAAGAATTGTGCCTTCAACTATGTTGTACTGAAAAAATAACTGCAGTTAGAAAATCAATGTACTACAGAATTGTTGTCATGGAGTCTAACCTTTTATTTTACTCCCCAAAAAGCGAAAGATGCGACTTTTGCAAGAAATTCAACGGGACAAATGCAGACACTGACGGTTGACATTAAATATTAGTATGATGTACACTAAAGGTCAAAAGTGGCCATGCGAGAAGTTTCGAACGAGGAAAAGAACAGCATAAATTTGCCTGTAGTATTATTTGGCTGACAAAGAGTATCACTGTCTCCATGGAAATAAATATCATTCACAGAAAGATAAAAAACAAAGATAAACTCAGAGGGAATCGAAAAACAAACAAACAATGAATCCATTCTAGTCCATTTTTTCAAGGGCTAAGGACTTTATTCGAAATGGATTCAAAATAATAATAGGCAATTTTTTTTTTTTTTGCTCTCTCCACATGTAATATTAGTAGTTTTTTTTTTACCTGATAAAATTAAACGTCTACAACTTGACTTCGTACTACACACCACTTGTGCCTTGTGAAGTGAAATTTTATTTGGCCGTGCTGGAAATGACACTGCTAGTGCTTTTCACAAAATACTGACCGAACTATCCGGAAAAATGATGTAAATGATTTCATAATATGGTAGGATTCGTGTGTTCTTCAAAATCAAAATTCAATCATTTGAATCTCAGTTCTCCATTTTTTCAAGGATAATCATCAAGTAAAATTAATTACAATTAAATACTCCTTGCCCGGACAACATGCGTCCAGGGCCGGATCAAACTCTGTAAGGGCCTATAGGCAATGCAAGCTTCGGGGTCCTCTTATCCCTCCCCAACTTTCAGAACCACTAATCCACAATGGATAGGTCATATCTGTAAGAGTTTGTCGCATAGTATTTCTTTTGCCTATGACGTCATAGTACCAGTGTAGGCGCATGCGCGTGATTGTTTTGAATTAGCTTTATGTAAGGTTATAAATAAGTGTAGCGTGGAAACGCGTTTAACTAGGAGGTTGACTCTGGTGTCATTTTAAAGAGCTTGAGGAGTATTAATGGGCCCCAAAGTGAGGCAATAAAAATATTTATCAGAATATAAGTAAAAATCGGTATTCAATTGAAAATTTCAGACTCCGCCTGTTTTTTTATTATAACTTGCAGAGTTTTCTTTCGAATTTTACAAAACTTACAGAATACTTGACAATGCGTAAAAGAAACATGGTATTAAAATTTGAATTCAAAAATTTGAATATTACGGGGAATATGAGCATTTGCAGTAAATATTGTTTTACTGCGCATACGCGAAATGTAGTTCCATATACTGTCAACAGATGGCGCCATCAAAAGCTAAGCTAAATAAAACATATGAAAGGCGCAGTTCGGATCCGCGCCGTAGATTTTTTGTGAAAACGTCGGGATAAAATCATAAAACAAGTGTTTCGTGTTAATATATAATTTTATTATCAATCTTTTTAATACAATATATACACAGAGTAATATAATGGTTACAGAATAGATAAATAACAAGGTACCACAGACCCTTGCTACATGCAATAAACTTGTGTTTTATCTATTCTGTATGCAATATACTACTATGTGTGAATATTGTATTAAAGAGATTGATAATTAAATTACACATTAATACGAAGCACTTGTTTTATGATTTTATCCCGACGTTTTCACAAAAAAATCTACGGCGCGGATCCGAACTGCGCCTTTCTAATGTTTTTATTCATTTATAGTTGACCCTTTGACAGTCGCGCCTGTCATATTGACGTACAACGAATTATCGCATTTTAGGCTTATAAACTAAAAATTTAATCATTAAGCTTTAATTTGACAAAATTACAGCAGCCATCCATCCATCTCAAGTATCACAAATCCATCAGCATCCTCAAGTATTCACACCTTGTTAGATAAGAATGAAAACGACAGCAATGAAAACGACCCCTTTCCAAAACAAGAGGGGTGATCGTATTAGGAATAGAAGAAAATCCAAACTCTTGAGGTTAATCTCTATAAGAGAAGTGTTTTAACTAACGTATGTGAGACAAATTAGAAATGAAAATATCTATTTAGTGTGAGCTCTTTAAGATAAATTGGTTCTCAATTTCTCAATGGAAGATTATAAAAAATTACAAAATTTAAAAGAATTTTTTTTTAAAAAATGAGTAAATAATTATTTAAAATAAAATAAAATTAAGTATACCTTACTTAGAACGGATAAAAGTATAAATAGTTTCTTCTAACCCCATACAGATTATAACCCCATATACACTATATGCCCAAAAGTATCGGACACTTGCAGATTTCATTTTTTAGAATTTCTCCGGAATGGTTTAACCGACTGCCAGATTAAACTAGGACATGTAAAGAATAGACAATAACTCACATTTACATTGAAGATTCGGTCTTAGAGGGCAAGGGCAAATCTACAAACTAGTGAAGATAAAACGTTTTGGCCCACACCCGCTACGAATACTAATAACAAGATGAAACTTTTAAATGGTAATGTTTAATGTGCATAATATTTATCAGGAATTTTTTGTAAAGCTCCAGCGCAAATATTTGGGAAGATATAAAGGTTTTCTTATAAAATCTCAAGAATTTTTTTTTCCCCTGTTTTTGCTTATAACATGTACAGAGTTTTCTGTTATATTATGACGAAACTTACTAGAAAAGATGACAATATGTTAGAAAACATTTGTAAAACTTTGGAAAAAAGGTTAATATTACAGGAATTATGAGCAATTTTTAGTAAAATAGCTGTTTTACACTTGCGTACGAGAAACATAATAATAATTTTCTTTCACACTTTAAAACCAGATATATAGGACTTAAAAGAACATTCAGTTCAATATCATTAGTGTATCAGAAGAGATATCAAGCATTGAGGCAAAATTTGCCCTGTCGAAGGAAGACTAAAGAGATGAGGGGTTCTGTACACAAATTGATATTTTAAAACTTATATCTTTAAATAGTTATATTAGATTGTATAGCGTTGAATTCTACGCATACCCATGAACACTTATATTACATTCATTAAGCTTAAATTCCAGAAGCTAATTAGCCTTTCTAAATCAACAAAAATTTTATTACTTTAATTATAGCCGTACTTTATTAACAAGTTACATTATTACAATTTTACACCATAACGATATTTTTAAAATATATTTATTTTATGTGGAAACGATTTTTTTAATTAATTTCTTTTCTTACAGATATTTTATAATTCTAACATATATATATTTTTGTTTCTTTCATTTGAATAGTTTAAGGTGTGCATGTATCCAGCAAATTCTAACCCCTTTACATTCAAGTATAACTATTTAAAAGTGTAAAGTTTTAAAAGTATCCATTGATATTTAAACCTCATCTTAATTCTCTTCGACAAGGCCAAAATTTTCTCAAGTTATGCCATATCATATCTTTACCATTAGATACTGTATTGAACTGAGATGTTTTTTATATAAGATGTTGCCCTATAATCTGGCTTTAAAACGAATGGAAAAATTACTATTATTTCTTAAATCTAGAACCTTATTTACTAAATTGCTCATAATTCATAAATGACTCAAGCAATTCTCTGTCACAAGTTTAATATTTCTCTAACATGTTCTTCTTTTCTGTAGAGTTTCCGTAATAATAAACAGAAAACTCTGCGTATTTATAAGCTTAAAAAACAAGGTGGCATTTGAGATTACAAGAAAGAGCGCTTTATATCTTCCCAAATATTTGCTGAGACTTACAAAAATCACAGCCAAATATTATGCGCGATTAAGCGATATTACCGAACAAAGTTCATCTTGTTATCATCAATTATCTGTGGCAGGGTGGGCAAACACGGATTTTATCTTCTCCAGTTTAATAGGCAGCCCCCTAATACCCTCAAGACCAATCTTCAATGTAAAATGTGAGTTATTGTCTATTCTTTACATGTCCGAAGTTTAAATGCAGTCGGTTAAACCATTCCGGAGAAATTCTAAAAAATGTGAAAATATGCAAGTGTCCGGATACTTTTGGGCATATAGTGTAGATTTAAAACGAAAAACGTGGGGCGGATGCAATAGATAATTGATGCATAAATAATTTATTTCAGTCACTAACAATTTTATTGCAATGGAAATGATATGAACTGTTGTGTGAGCTTTCTCAACGACAGCTACTCCCTACACTCCTTACTATTAAATATTGCATGCGCCCACATTTTTCGTTTTAAATCTGTATGGGGTTATAAATCTGTATGGGGCTAGAAGAAACTATTTTATACTTTTTAGTCCGTTTTAAGAGCGTGGTATATTAAAATTTTTATTTTATTTAAATAATTATTTTCTGCTTTTTAGTTGTGTGTGTGTGAAATTTTGCAATCGATTTTAAGCATCTTGATGAGATAATGACGGAGACATGTGGCAAATTTCAGGTTCATTTCAGTTTCTCTTCACCTGATCATAAATAGAAAACTGTTATTTCCTGAAAAATTAAGTTACGTGACGCAAAGACCTTCGATATATAATGAAAAACGTACTGCGCATGCGCAAAGATAGGACTAAAATATGGGGATGCTTCGATGATCCATGGGCCATACATATACCCAAGAACCACGTCTGTAATGTTAATAGTTTTCGAGACATAATGAAAAACGTACTACGCATGCGTAATGCAAAATATGAAATGACAGACAAACAGACAGACAAGAAAGCGAATTAATATTGCATTGCCATCTAGTTCTGAGCTATGTTTAAAGTTTCAAGTCTCCATCTCATCGTGGAGTTAGTTTAAAATTCATTGCAAAATTTGTATCGAACAGACAGACAGATAGATAGACAAGAAAGCGATTTAATAAAAACGTGGTAAAAAAGCTTTTCTTACATAATCTAATTACTCAATAGTATTATAATATTGCTTAAACAAATGATTATATGTAAAGTTTGACAGAATCGTGGAGACAGCCAGCCAACTGCAAAGCAAACTGGACCACACCGAGCTGAAACTGAATTTTAAAATATTCAAAGAAAAACCCCCAAAATAATGGTCTGAAATGTAAGCGATACTTAATTCTAATCTGAGTAATTTCGAGAACAATAAGGCTATTGTGAATTAGATGAAAGCATTAAATTAAGTTACGTTGAAAATAATACAAAAAAGGTTGACCAATGAAATGCACCACTACAACCAATTAATGAAATGACCTACAACCAATGAAAATGCACCACTTCTTTTTTAATTTGCATTATAAATTTAAATCGGGCAAAGAAAACTGTTGAGAAGATCATCTTGATCAGTTTACGATGAGAACGCATGAATATATCATCGTTTTTTGCTGTTAAATCATCCTTTAAGTCAGAAGTTCTGAACTTTGGTACTGTAGTGTCATATAAAAATGCAGTCGAGAAATTAGGCAATTTTTCTTTTTTAATTTAGTTTATTAATGACACACAGGACTAGCAAGACACAAATAGACAAACACACAAATGCATTTAACATAAAGGATAAGAAATTATACATTACAATTCTTATTGTTTCGAGTCATGGCCACACAAAAATTGTATCAGACTTTTCATTCTCAAACAACAACCAGCCAGACTACCGTCCACCGCCAACTGACTTTTACAGAACAGTCTTGTGCCGCGCCATCTACCGCAGGCAACAGCAACTATAGTCTAATTCCTTACAGTACACGTACTTTCCCATAAGGGTAAAGGATAAATTGGGGGTAAGAGAAATCAAAGTTGGTAAAGGCGGAAACAAGAAAACATAAGGAATTAAAAAAGCTCCCGAATTCTGTTTCCCCAAGTTAATACTTGTATTTAATAACTATACCACTTCAAAAGTTGATTATTATAGATTGTAATTTATAGCCAATCTTGAATAATGGGATATCCCCGGGAGGAGAGAAGTGAGATCACGTGAGGCCTTGGGATCCATATTTTTTCATATGCCCGGCTCCATTTTTTTTTCAACAAATACTGTCACTTACTTTCCCCAAGAAATGTAAATATTCTTTTAAATCTAGTCTTTTTATTACTAATTTCCATATGCCCGCCTCCGATTTATTCTTTTGTACATATATTGTCGCTATCGTAAACGTTACGTTCCCCCCAAAACGTAAAAAATCCTTTGAATTCTATATTGTTTAATTTAAATTTTTAAATCCAACATTTTAATTACCTTATAGTTAATAACCCAGCGTTTCTCGGAAGCCACATTTTTTATATGCCCGCCTCTGTTTTTTTCCCTACAAATATTATCACTAAACTTCCCCAACAAACGTAAATCTGTTTTGAATCCTCTCTTGTTGGATTAAAATTTTCAGTTCTAGCCTTTTTACTACCTTAAAGCAGTTTGGTTCGAATGAAAACGCGAGAATTCTTATGCTTATAAATTAAAACAGATGAGCATATTTGTTTTGCAAAAGAAAAAATAAAACGAAATAAAAACAGAAACGATAAACTATTTAATAGTACACCAAACTGATAAATTAAACACCAGAAACATATATTTTCGTCTTGCCCGTATTTAAATAATAATGAAAAAAAACCGAATAAAAATGAATAAATATTTTCCCCCAACAAACGTAAATGTTGCGAAACACCGTACGTCAAAAAAGAAAGAAAAACGCAGGAAAACGATTTTTGTCCATTGTTAATAAATCCAAACACAGAAGCTCGCTCAAAAAGAAATACCAACTTCCGTTAAATAAATAAAAAAATGCAACACCGAATGCGAAAACTAATAATAGGGGGGAAATGAATCCGCCATGAATGAATTCACCATGCTGCCAATAGATGGCAGCACGTCAATTTAATCATTTTGACGTTTTTAATTAATATCTTTTTAACTAATTACAATTTCGGAATTTAAATAGTCGAAATGGATTCCTTGGATTATTTTTCATCTTTTGGTACTTACAGCTAGTTTCAGGATTCAGTAGTTCGAGAGAAGATAGAAGGACATACATACGTCTGTTGACGTTCGAATTTTAATAGGATAGATGATAAAAGTTTCTGTAATGGGCTATCTCGAATAATGCGTCATTCCTTGAGGTCACGTGACACGTCTTGTCTGACCAATCGGCTATTCCTTTGTTCTTCTGCTTTCTTTGGCTCTTCTCTCCTGGCTACGTTGTGCCATGTCTGACAATCGGCTATTATTTTGTTCTCTTTCTGCAGCTCTTCTGTCGAGACTACGTTATACCATGGTTTCTTTCTTTCTGAGTTTCAGCAACTCTCCTTAACGTTTTCTAATTGCCTGCTATCTACGGGCAGCATCCCGTGTAACTCCTCTTTTTCTTTTAGGCATCGGAAAAAGCGAGAATTGAACAAAGCAAAAATAGTAACTTCCAAATATCAGCTTAAAATAGCAGCTACCAGAAATAGTTAAACTTGATCAAATCAATGAATAATGATTAAAATCACTGACATAACTAATCTATATCTTTCGGCACATAACTTTACAGAAACAAAACACGTCTGTAAATTCGTTAAAATGATTCTGTTTGACGTTATATGACGGGATAAAAAAAAGAATTTATACATTTCCAACAATACATATTTTATTTCTGTCAGTGTTGTTGTAACAATGTTCCTTAAAGTAAACAACTTCAACAATAAAATATATTTTGAATTGCGCTGCAACAATGAAAAGTATTGTTATAAATTATCCGAAACAATGAAAAGTATTGTTGTAAATTAGTTTTTAATTAATATCTTTTTCACTAATTAAAATTTCGGAATATAAATAGCCGAAATGGATTCCTTAAACTATTCCCCATCTTTTGGTACTTTCCGCGCGCTTCTCCGTTCGGCGGTTCGTGAGAAGATAGCCGGACATACATACATACATACAAACAAACATACAATCGGATTTTAATAGTGTAGATTTAATAACTATACCACTTCAAAAGTTGATTAGTACAGAGTGTAATTCTTAGCCATCTTTATAAGTTAATGAGAAATTATTACAATACTGATTTCATTTGTTTTGTCGTTGAACTAATGCTATTGCAAAAGTAGAAAAAAATAAAAAACAAATCCAGCAAATGTTATTAATTAAGCTAACATAAGCCCTTAACATTATTGACAAAAACTTCTTTGCATAGATGGATGGACACTGAGGGAGGTAGAATATAAAGATAAAACGAGGGGTACGCGAGGGAATAAAGGTGGTGAACCCCTGCTTTAACCTTCCAGCGGTCGCGCCTGCGCAAATTTTACGACAAACAGGATTTTTCGTGCCCTGTCCTCACATTCGGAGTCAAAACTGTCTGAAGGTCATTGCTATTCCTTCATGCGACCCTTCTCTTCAGGATTAAATGGATTTGTCCAAGTTTCAAGGTGATTTCATACTATTTTATGCTTCTGTTGTTAAAAATACGACGCGCGCCCGCTCGTGTAATTTGAAAAAAAATTTTCACATTTCAGATTGATAATTATATATCCAGTGCGCATTACAGCGATATAATATTTCATTTTACATTGTCAAAAATATTTAATATGTAATAAGCCTGCCAATAATCCAACAAGCAGAAGAATTTTCTTGTAAAACCTCAGTCGTATGAAAACACTTCACTACTCGAGCCCAAAAAAATCTTATAATCGCCATATGACGTTACCATGTCTTTAAATCTAAATTATTCATCACAACCTGAAAAAAAGTAAGTGAACAGTGACCAGTATTGAGAAAAAGAGCTTGTGATTTGTGTTTGAATGAAATAAAACGATCATCAAAATCCATGAAATACAGTAGGTGCAATGTATAATATACTTGTAAGTGTCACTCTCTTACAAGAGTTCAGTGTTTCGAGTTCAAAGATAATGATAAGAAACTAAGAAGAAAGTCTTTGTAGTACAATCTTAGTTGGACTTATACTATTTTTTAATACATATTCTTTAATACCTATTTTCAGAAAATAATAGTGTTATATCTCATTGCTTTCTCTGATTTCAGTATAATTTTAGATTTTGCAAATAATGTAAAAATTAATTTTCACTCTTGATGAAAGGATTTGCTTTTCTGATGTGTCTGTTATTACTATAATGAAGTAACTTACAATTGCAAGGGTACAAATGAAGAAACTTATTGTGTCGTGAAAAGTACGACACGCGCCCGCTCTTGTAAACATTTTTAGCGCGCCCGCTCTTGTAAACATTTTTAGCGCGCCCGCTCTTGTAAACATTTTTAGCGCGCCCGCTCTTGTAAACATTTTTAGCGCGCCCGCTGGAAGGTTAAGTAATAGAGAGGCGGTCTAAAAATTTCGCCTTAACAGCGACAAAGGCCGGTCTGAGGCGGGTGGCTTCTTTTAAGGGGAGGTGAGATTCTGAGATCGCTTAGGAGATAAGCGTGTTAGGGGTCCAATTCCCTCGCCAATCACAGCTCATTTCCGTGCGCCTTACAGGAAGGTTATAGCAGGGGTTGGGGTGGTGGGGTAAATGACCATCAAGATTGGGAGAGTCCAATTCATGTCGTTAATTGGCGACGATTGCCTAAGACCAGCATGGTCTCGTGGTCGAATCTCGACTTTGTGACAGGAAGATCTTGGCTTCGAGACCTGGTCTCTCAGAAGAATTACCGTGTATTCGGGTCTGGTGGTTGTTAAATCCGTCGAGGGTCAAAAGTCCTCCCGCTGTTGTGGTGTGTAAGTTTGGAGGGAGAGGTTCCAGTTCAGGTGTGCCCACACCATCTTCAAAATTATGAGAAAATCTCGGTGACCTAATGGTAAATTCTCGGCTTCGGGGTCGGAAGGTTCAAAGTTTAAAACCGATTCCACTGAAATTCCATCGTATATGTGGGCCTGGTGGCCATCAAAAAGGACGTCGTGGGTGGAATGTCCTCCTGCTGCTGTGGTGCGGAAGTTTGGAGAGGGGATGCCAGCTCAGATGTCTTCCTCGTCATCTGACCGTGATTTAAAATTACGAGTCCCTCGCGTTGCTTCAAAACGGGGCGTTAATATAAGTAAACTAAACTAAATTTAATCAAAATTACGAGATATGTCGTAAAATATCTCTCGTGTAGCTTTAAGACTAAACTCAACTAAATTAAACTCAACTAACTCTAAATATTTATTCTCTTTTATATACTATGTATAAAAATATCGAATTAAACTACTAAATCCACACAATAGGCTTTTCGTTGCGCTGCTAGCTTGAAGCATATTTCTTCATGAATTTTTTTAGACATCATGAACACTTTATTCCAAGCAACGCCATATTGATACATACGAATGTCTATTTTAAGAATATCTATTTACAAATAAAAACGCAGTACACACATTCGGAAAGCTAATACCAGAAAAAAGATTGTAAATACAAATAAATGTTTTTTCAGTTGTGTATTCTTGGAAAAATCCTGAACGAAATCAAATGATTTTTCTTCCGGAGAGATAAGAATCTTCTTATCCGATATCTTTGTTATCCTCCAAAGAATAGTTCTCAAAATTTACTTCTGGAAAAAGGAGGGGGAAAATAGTAAAAAATAAATTCTGTAAGAGAAAACTTCGAATTTTTCCCCGCCTTATTCCATTCTGAGAATTAAGAAATAAGATATCTTTCCGAACGTCAGTCATCTCCAATGTTTAACACTAGGGAAATATTTACTGAAAAAATAGAGAAATACTCTTTTAATCTTTTCCCTACCGTCATATAAAAGTTCTGGCTGAATATTTGCAAAACAGGATAAATGCAGTTTCAGTATAAGAATTCGAAAACAAACTATAGTACATTTAACCATAAGTTTCATAGAGTTTATTTTTAAAATTCATATAAAATATAATAAAAATTATCTAGATTATTTTTATTTTTTAAATATTGTAATAAATATATTTCATCCATATCACAAATCCAATTTAAAAACAAGATATATATCTCGTGTGTAATTTTTTTCTGAAATAGTAATTACCTCCTAACATAAAGCTTGCTAATGTTCCGTTAGAACACACCTTGTTAAATATTTTTATCCACGATCACATTTTTTATTCAAAACAAATTCTGTGACATCATATGAACACATTAGGAAAATAAAATAGACTGATAAAGCATTATTTAATAATGTAAAATATATTAAAATTAAGTAGAACGTAATAAAAATCAAATAGAAAGTGTTATCATAGTAATTTTAATGCAATGTGTCAAATTCATATGGATTTACAAATTATTTTTACTGGTCGAAATTTAAATCTTTGACAGAAACTCATTATCAATTTTTTCGCTACCCCCGTTGGGGAAGAGAGAAGCAAGACCCATAGATTTCTGCAGACAGACTTTAATTAGATTAGTTTTTAAAAAGTGGTCAATTATAGTTAAAATTTATGAAATGTATAATTTATATAAAATGACAACTATATTAATTTACAAAAAAATTATTATTTATAATAATAAATTATAAATATTTTTGAAAAATTATATGTTTCGTTGACACTTTTTACTATAGAACTTCAAGAAGGGCTCCGGTGGCCTAGTGGTAAGGTCCAGATTCGAAACCCGATTCCACTGAAGATCGGCAGGGTGTGAGGCCTGTCTCACTCTAAATCATACGTAGTGGCCAAACGTCCTCCTGTTGGTGTAGCGTGTAATATGTAGCGTCTTCGTCATCTGACCGTGGTTCAAAATGACGAGGTCAGTCCCAAAATAGCCCTCGTGTTGTTTAAAAACGGGACGTTAATATAACTAAACTAAGCTGAACTTCAAGAAACATCGATAAAGAAACCTGTATTAACCGCTTAAGAGGCATGTCCGGAAAAGTTCCTGGCTTTCCTCAACTGCTTCAAAACTAAATCACCACTGAAGGGGGTTAAATGACTGTTTATTAAATGCTAGAAAAAATGAAAAAAATGCTGAATATATTACAAACACTAAATATGAAAGACTGTTGCAGTACGGCATTCTCTCAATTCTAATCTGAAAGCAGGAATTTCATGTAGGAAGCAAACTGCTTGTCTTTTGACATATTTTAAAGACTTCTTGACTATCTGAAAGTTTAGTAGAATTGAAATGTTTTTAATGGATGACGGAAATAAAGCCTGTAAAATTTCTTGAAATTTGAAACAACTTTATAATTCTAATTTTGATTTTAAATTCTATTAATGTTTACTTCTATTAATATTTAATTTTTGAATTTTTAAATCTATTTTCTTAAAAACCATTTATGTAACTTTGTAGCCCTTATATTTCCATGAAAGCATATGCAGTAAATTTAAAAGGAATAGGGTTTTAACTTTTGAATATTCTTTTTTATAAATTTAAAAAAGTTCAAAAATAACATTTAGAGAAAAACAGATAGAAAACAAGAAATTCCAACCAGTTAACTTCGGTTTAAAACATTGTTTATTTGTTCTGTTAAACAGTAGATAGAAGAAGAATTCAAAAAGATTCAAAATATAGTTAATGTACTATATAACTGAATTTGTAGCAAAATAATCAACATCATTGCAAACATTAAATCACATTTGTGTGTTCGTTTATCTAAGAAGCGCTAGTCTGATCCGATTTATTGGGAATTCTCCAAAAAATGCTTTTAAAATTTACTTTGACAAACGAAAATATAAATAAATAATAAGAAAGAAATTCCTGTCAGTGAAAGCAACACTGATCTCGCTGTTATCTGGAATTACGAAATAGAATATATTCATAAATTTCAATCTTCCCAAATGCTCAATACTAGCAAAAAATCAGCTAAAAAATTAAGAAATATATTTTTTAGTTTTTTTTTCTATAGCGTTACTAAAATTTCTCTGCTGGATAAATTTTCGTAACTTGATAACTATAACTTTATATAAGAATCTGGCAGAATTTTGCATTAAAATTTTATGAAAAACCTACTTCAATGAAATAAAAAAATGTTTAATACATTAGAATGTTATGTAAGATACACGCACATAATTCAAACATGGTTGAACTTATTTTTCAGAGTTGCTTAAATAAATCTTAGAATATTAACGCTTGATATCAAAAATACTTTAAAAACTAGAAAAAAAATTTCGCATGAAATTTCTTCCGGAAAGCTAAGAATCCTATAATACAGGATTCCTAACTATCCTACAATGCTTGTCTCTTTTTGCGACCCCTTTTTTGTCTCGTAAATTGGTCGAACCTGAATTTCGTCGTATCACCATGTTTACTTGTACCTGAAAAAACAAATCTTGTTAATGATGTAGTAAATAATGATAAATCAGAATAAATAATCTTCGGTTGGGGTCAATATTAGAAGTTATAAAAATAAAGCGTGAGAGCAGTGCATATTATGGCATTCTCTCAGTGAGAAGCTTCATAGAGAGAGTTAGATCCATTGAATCCAATAGAAGTTTAATTAATTTTTTTTTTTAAATTACAATGAAACTTCTATTTTTTCATCTTATTCTTTTTTGAAATTAAGAAATAAAATATTTTCCTTGCAGGAAAGTATTTTTATTAATGAAATGAAATGTAATGGAATATGTAAGTTATTTTTGACGAAAGCATCAGTCACTAATTTTGATTATTCTATAAAAAATATTTTCCATTTAATGTAATTCATATATATATATATATATATATATATATATATATATATATAATATTAATACGTGAAGAAAAAACTTTGTACCCTTTGTAAACACATTGCGAGCACGGAGGAGTGTGGCATTTGGCATAGTTAAAGTTCATTTGGAGAAGGAGTGCAGAAAGATAAAACTTACGTATAATATGTGTTACAAATACATTAAATTAAATGAAATAAAACAGTCATTGCTTACAATCATGCACTATAAAAAATTAGCGGAGTAAATGCGGAGTGAATTTAAAGTGAATGCGGAGCGGATGATTTGTAACTGATTTAATCCCCCCGCAGTGAAATACACTCCAAGAGGAAGTTTATTTAGATTATTTATAAAAAAATTCTTCGGAGTGAAATATAAAATGCTACGATTTAAATTTGTCAATGTCAAATACATATTAATCTGTGGTCAAGCAGTCGCACAGAGTAGAGATTGTCTCTAAGGAATTTATATTTAGTATATATTACTAATACATTAAATAAAATAAAATAAAACATTCATTGTTTCCGTTCATACTGAATATTAAACACATAAAAGTCTGTGGTCAACAATCGGACAACATTTATTTTTTTAACCGCCCGGTTTTTTTTTTGTTCCAATAAAAACTATATAAAAAAATACGAAGCACGTATGCTTTATTTCATTTTTCATTTTAATTTTTTATTTAAATTTTATATAATTTGAAAAAGATGGGCAAATTTACTGTGTAGCCTTGGCGAAACCTGGCCAGTATAGCAATAAAAAAAACCCCAAGGAAATGTCAAAAAACGCGTTATTGTTTTTTAAATATGACTTAGCCAAGCTATGCCTCATTTTTCCTATCTTTCGTATTTTTCAAATAATGCGAAAATTAATGCATAATGACGTATTTGTACACGCACGCAGCTGATGTAATAGAGCAAAATTCCAAAAAATTATATGCAATGATTATAGAGGTATACTCTTTGACAAAAGAACCTCAATAACGTTCAAACTTAAAAATTTAATGAATTACGGTCGAATTTCGACCGATGAGCGACCTCTAGTAATAATTAATATATGATGACTAAAGCATTAGTCACTAATTTTGATTATTTTATAAAAAAATGACGAAAGCATCAGTCACTAATTTTGATTATTCTATAAAAAAATATTTTCCATTGAATGTAATTCATATAATAATGAATATATGATGACGAAAGCATCAGTCACTAATTTTGATTATTCTATAAAAAAATA